>JAMKCH010005419.1:0-63241 GCA_023653785.1 Ophioderma brevispina
AACAATGGAACTATAAACTCATTCCTAAGAAAAAGTTCAACTTAAATTTAGAAGTTACTACGGAGAAGAAAATAAGAACAATGGCAAAGTAATAAACTATCAAGGAAGAAAGATATACAAAGGAAGGACGGGAACTAATTGAAGGGACAATGAGTCCATGGCATTAACATTCCCAAAAACACAGAGAAAGAATTCGAAGAAAAAATCATCAATTTTGAGATGGTACAACATTATGCACGGCAAACAATTATTCGCCTAAAACTACACAAAAGGGGAGAAATCTCTATGCATCATCTAAAATGGAGTTTGTGGTCACTGACCCTGTAAAACGATGATGGTGATGTCATTTGTTTCGTTCTTCTTCAATTACATTAGCATTGGTGTCTGTTTTCTTTCACCTTATCAGCTATGTCCACATTATCTAAGAGGGTGAGAAGCAATTGTGGTAAGCAAGTTAATTTTATTTGGGCAAGCAATTTTAATTTCACTAATTGAGCGAGCATCTGTTTCCGGAAATTAAATGTGTGTGCGAGTATGCTGGGGGGAGTTTGACTCGTCAGCTTTGCAAAATTTCACTTGCTGCAAAAGTAACATATTTAGTGTAAATGTGCACGAAAAAAAATGCCCCAAACAAACCTTCAGAACTTTCAACACATGGGACCAAACTTTATTTTGGCTCCCCACCCAACCCCCATTACAAAATAACCCATCTAGCAAAAGTGGAAACATTTATTTTTGGTTAGGTTGGACTGAGTTAGGGATTTCAAAAGTATAACAGATTGGTTAAATGACAAAACAGCATTAGGTTGAAGTAAAAATTTACCAGTTTTATGGTCACAAACGTGACCAAAGAATGCCCAAATGCTATTTACCAACTGCTTCCCTCAAAATAGCACTGTGTATGCAAACTGTAAATACTAGAGTATGGGCCTGCCTTTGGATCCTAGCAGGTCTGTCATCAAGGCAAACCAACATAACACAAAATAAAAACATGTGACAAGTTTGTTGACTTTTTGTTGCTACACAAATGGTATCCTTTATTTGGCCTCTGTGTTACGTTCACCTAAATCTCTGTTGCCATAATAAGGTAACATTATCGAGTATTTAGCAATCCAGCTCAGTAAGCGTGAGGCATTTGTAACCTAAATGACCTTAACCGATAGTCTACAGACACCACACCGATACAACCATCAGTTGAGATCTAGTCAATAGGATTTTTGTCTTGTGACAGTAAAGAAAAAGTGGTACATATTTACATCATGGAACCCTGCAATGAATTTGCAGCTCAAAACCGGTGTGAACTTATTACGCCTATGCCAAGTGAGCATTTTTAATTGTAAGGTGGCCGATATTGAGTTTTTTCAATTGTTACCCATATAGCAGTCATGGTGGTACATGAATGAAATTATTAACTTATTTGACTTTTCTATTTGTGTCAGGCCAGTCTGCCAGTACACACTCTCGGTCTGGTGACTGCATAAATCATGGGACTAAAATATGCCAAATATTGTGAGCTGGAAATTTTTGATTGTTTGACTGTACAGCTTGATCTAGCATGCATATCAACACGAGTATCACAGTCTACCCCATTATTTGGAAAAAAAAAAATATATTAGTTTTTTGAGGCTAAACATAAGACAATTTGGTGGGCTACACTTGCTTAGGGGTTTGTAGCTTCATTTCGGGGGTAATGGATAAATTGAATTTTGCAGGATAAACATAGCTCTGCCCCGCTGCATGACTATTTCTTCCAACCATTTTAGTTAGAAGGCAGTTGACATTTCTTCACAAGTGAATGAAAGGTCTTCACTTGAGATATGGCTGGCAGTTAACATAACATCTAAACATTTTATATAGGGCTAGGTTTAGTTGAGGTAGCGACAAATTCAGACATTTCACTCCATCCAAGCATGGTTGAAATTTTACCAAAATTCTAAAGGATTTTGTAGTTAAACGGTAATCATGGTCTTATGTGAACAGTTTCATTAGTATAATATTTGTAGCTGTCATGAGCATCTAGTTTGGAATATTCAAAAACTAAAATTCTACTATAATTTATTTAATAATAACAAATGGAAAACAAATATACAATTTATTAATAATTTATAATATAATAACAGGACGGGTAGAAATTATCTTTAAAAAAATTTATATGATAATACCCAAACAAGTAGACAACAAAAGTTAATGAAAGTGGTGTACATTTCTTCGAGAAACTGACTGCACATGTCTCATCAATCAGCAGACAGAGCAAATTATGTTATCCCATGCCCCTAAAACAATACCAAGAAATGTGACGTGGACTACACCTAAAGCTAGTGGTATACACCCTGACTCGTTTAACGTACTCTGGAATGCTATGATGATGCGGTATATGGTAGAGCCCGCAGCTCTGCATATTTTTATGTTAATATTACCAATAAACACACGTAGAACTGTATATTTAGCCCTAATGCATATACCTGATGCCTCCCTATATTGCGGTAATATAAAATAGAACTGCACTAGTGATGTTGGTAAACCCCTATTTTTGGTAAGCATAGTTTTTTTTTGTCGTGGTTTTGTTGACATTGTAAACCGTTTTCCACTCCACCTTCCTCCTCCCTTGCACCACCCATCTGCATTCTTCTGTTGTTATCCTAGACTTGCACGTAGGATAGCATTATCTCGTCAAGAAACCCAACTACCATCGAAAACCTGGAATCGGTCGAGGGCAGCCAGACGTGAAAGGTAGTTTTTGTCATTACATGATGTCCAAAAAAATACTACTTCTGCTATCTAATAATGCCTGTCTGTATTTGCGTTTACTTGTCTGTGGGTGATTTTGGATGTTATCCTAACTTTTAATTTCTCTTTTTCTGGGTGCAAGCGGTAATCTTGGTTAAATACTGTTTCTTCGTTGGTTAATTTTATTTTATGGTGCTAATTGTAGTTCATTAACCCTTTTGTGTGTATGTTCAATTTAATTTCTTACTTGATATAATTTTTCCTTTTTCTCATTATGTATGTTTAATGCAAATGAGAATATATAAGATGGCTATTTTAATTTTGCAAAATATTGTGTTTTATTTGTAAATAATGCAACGATACAAACGGGAATTTGATACCAAGGGCAGTGTTTACTCAGCTAGAGTTTGTCCCAAATGGACTTTAATGAAAGACTGATTTAAATAAAGGTTTGCAGCATATCTGTTCATTTTGTTTGTATTTTTTGCTCGCCATCCCAAACCATTGGTCATCTAAATTGTATTGTAGGATATTTTGGATAAAGTCAAACATGGATATGGAACACAAGTGTGTTTCGATTGTGACAAAACTGGCCTAACTAATTTTCCCTATGCAGCTTGATAATTCAAAGCAATAAATAATGTGGTTGTCCAGCTATTCATCCACACTGTAAAATACTCAGATTTGAGTTAATTTGAAGTTCTAACAAATTACAAGCATAATCTGGAAAGCTTTTATGTAGCTTAGTTTTGCCGTAGTCTAGCTACATTAATTTCACTATTTTTAACATCACGACAATGCCCTATGCTGCAGTTTGTCTGTGTCTGGTAAAGTGTGTCACCAGTCCATGGCTGACAATAAGAGTGTGTTTAGAGCCATCTTCTATCAAAATTAATCAAACTATAACAGCAGATCAATCATTTGCATTATTTATGACCTCTTAAGGGGTTTTGACGTGTAGTGATCTACTTGATAAAATTGCCAGAATTCACATATATGGTATTACTGGTACTGATAAGATCTTAAATAAAAAATGGGGTCACCAACTTTGTTTTTTGAGCTATGCCAAAACAAAAGGTATGTTGTCACTTTTTAAAACCACGCAAATCTATGGGAAAAGTAAAATTTTTGACGTTTGGATCGCCTACAAAAATAAAAACGTCCTCGATAAAATGTGTAATTTTCTATTATGTTGAGGTAACCGATGTCGTTCTTCATTTTTTGAAAAAAAAAATGATGGTCAACCGACTTACTTTTACTTTTTCCATTACAAGCCAAAAACCACTGAATGTGGCACTTTTTTCAAATTTGTGGCGTCTTGTTGGGCGCAAGAAAAATCGGCCACATTCGGCGTCAAGCAAAGCAGGAAGGCAGGCGTAGAGATGCGCAATTTTGATGAACGCAAACAAACGCACATTTATCCGCGGGATCCTGGCGCAATTATACCGTCGCACTCAAACTAAATTCTTCCATTTTGTCCATTACTGGGCTCTAACATAATTCCTGAAGGTGTAAAGAGCTTGCGCGTAAACAATCACACGTCAAACTCCTAAAAAGGTGTAAGCAATTTTGCAGAGAAAGTACAATAAGGGAAGGGGAAGAGTAATTAGCAATTCCTTTATTATCCTATGGTTCATCAATAAAATTTCAATGTTTATCAGCTGTAATATTTGAATTTAGATATTTCAGAAATCTAAACACTAGTAAGTCGTTTTATCAGTTTGCTTACAACCATATCAAATTTGTTACAAAACATTTGATATCCTGCGCATCCTCCCTCCTGACCGCAGCATACCCACTCAATGTTATTTAAATTGCCACTTCCCACTATTCTTGCAGGGTTCTGGATCATATTTTGTTAAAGATCATCTGTCCGTGATCTGATACAACTGAAATAATTTTGGGCCCTTTGTCCTGATTTGGTAATCATATTCACTTCACTTGTATAACTGTCCCATCAATATCATCTCCTTTTAAAGTCTGTGGGCAGGTGATACCATGTTACTATAGATTTTTCAATTCTTCAATTGTTTTTTCAAACAAAGGCAGTCCCCATATTTCAAACCCAATTTTAACGATTCTATTTATAAATCTGTGGTATCATCGGGCTTTACTTTTATCAACAGATCCCTATATGAGATTTCTATATCAAAGTAGACTTTTCACAAATTTCAATGTAATAACTCATTCTTCTTCCTTTTAGCCCTGTCTTTTCAAATTCCATCTGCACATTAATGATCGCACTTCCTAGCTAAATCATCTCTAAAATGGATTTGATGGATACAATAATTTAATTAAGAATTCAAAATTAAATGTCAAAAGCTTGGTGTAACATGTTAACAGAGAAAGTCAAGTGGGATTTCTGATTTGTAATTAGGCTTTTGTCAATGAAAAAGAAAAGAGGTCAAAATTAGTTCTGTTTGTAGATAAGAAAAAGAAAAAAACATCTAGGATTTTTTTTTCATTTAATCATATCAATAACAATTACATTGCTGTTTCCTTCCTCAACAAGGAAGATTAAGTAAAAATAGGAAATTCTGTTCGATGGAAAAAATGTAGGAAATTGTTTTAATTATTCCCATTAATCATAATTAAAAACAGTCTTTTCCTCGACAATGATTACTTTAGGTTACGATGGCTGAATCCGAAGCAAGAGATGATGCTGACCGAATAATCGCTAAAACAAAACCCGTGCCCCGGTACGTTGGAATTCTCTCTTGCCTTTCTCTCTTTATTTCTTCAGAGTCCGAGCCCTAGAACGAAACAGGTACTATCCAATTGCCTTGAGATATTAAACAACATATTTGCATTATTTGTCTCCTCATATTTTTAGCATCATTCAAATTTTAAAAAATTTAGGGGGGGGGATTATAATGGAATCTCCACCTTAACTTTTCAACCTTTCAACCCAGTCAGAGCTTTTATTCCAAATATTTCAGTGTAAATGAGTGTGTGATCCACAAAGACCTATAGATGAACTGAAGTAGACCTAATTAATTTTGTAAAGAAATTGCAAGAAGATACTACAAAACAGTAAATGCTTGTAACAAAATTTGCAATCTATTGCCTTCTGGCTAAAAACTTATAGTGGGATTTTTATAGGATTTTTCAACTATTCTCCAATTCTTTCAAAACTGGGGTGGTATGATAATCGAGCATGGGACTTAATACTCGGATCACTAGGTAATTTGACAGAAGAAGGTGTTCAATACATCACCTGCTTGTGTATTTATTGCTACCGGTAAAACGTTGAAATAATGTACTACTCTGCTGTGATCTTTGATTCACCGGGGTGTAGGATTAATTTTGTCGTTCAACAAGTTATTTTACTGCACAAATCTCTGCTCCACCTAGCAACAAGTGTCAATGACCTTCAGAGAATTTTTCTTTAAGGTACTATCAGATCCTCCCAAAAGAGTCCCACATTTCGAACATTGCAAAGAGAAGTCTAAGTATGTAGCATTTGTTAATGTTATTTGTTTCCAAATGCAAAATAACCAAAATATGTATAACGCCTGTTTCAAAGATACCTCTCCATTCATTACTTGTTGTACAAGTCCGTACGGACAGTAATGATTTAAATATCCATTTTGTCTTTATTAGTTGCTTTCAGCCTTAAAATTGCAGGTATGTTAGAATACCTCAACTTGTTACAGACATGCTAATATCTGATTTTTTTTGATGATTTTTTTTTTCGATTTCCTATTGCAATCACTGATATGCCTTTTGACAATACATACAAACTCTCACTTCAAATAACTCGAATATAATTAGTAACGATGATGGTCTCCCGTGTGTAAATCAAATCTTGGCATATAAATTTCTAGCTACATCCACAAGCTATTTAGAGATAGGTTGTGGACCCTCTGCTTGTACAATTTCCTTCACTCAATGCTGTAAGAGTTGAGTCAATAATTTGAAAACAAATGGTTACACCAGGCACCACACTTGCTTTTGTAAACTCCCACCATCGACCAACACATCTGTTCCCTTATCCAAATTAAAGCCACTCGTAAATGTCAAACATGACTGTGAATCTTCTTGGGATAGGATTGGGACTTGTTAATTAACCTTAATTTCCCTAAACGTGGAGCCAAATACACTTATTAATAACTAAAGGACCATGTACTTATGGCAACAAAATTTGACAGTTGGGGAAAGAACAGTCCATGGTTAAAAATAAACCAAAAGAAACAAATTTTTTTTGTGGAAAATTTTCATCAGATTTCCGGAAAATTACAAATCCTTGGAATCCAATTCTGCAAAACTTAAAAAAATTGTGACTTTTGGAATTTTCCATAGCTTGACTTTGTACTGTATGGTAGATTTTGGGTTATACATTTTTATAGCCAATTTTAGCATACTTTTTTGTGCACTATAACACAATTTTCATCCATGATAACTATATGTGTGTTACAGTAACATATAAGGCGATTGACTATGGCTGAATCAATTAAGCGCCAAGCAATGAAATGCAGCACTGGCACATTTCACAAATATGAAATTCTTCATTTGATTGAAATGATAGTACTTGGCCATAGAGATATATTTTACATGTAAAATAACATACCCCAAACGAGATAGGGACATTATAAGAGGCTAAAGACCTCCAAGTAATTTGTATGCCAACTTAAGTTGCGTACCTTTAATAATCAACATATATGTCCTTTACCTGAATATCATATAACTCATACTCATGATATTAAAACCACAAAGGTTTAATACAGACTGGTTAAACAGGGTGCATGTCGTGGTAATTAACTCCGGCATGTGTTTCTTGTGTTAAACGCATTTTTTTCCGTCCGTCTGCCTGAATAAATGTCGCTGACGACCTTAATATAAAAAATCCATTCTGTTTTACCCTTAGGGGTTGCCTGATTCATCTTAAACATTATTTCCAAGGTGATGGGCTAATGTACATAAAGGATTTACAAAACAACCATGAAAAAATATCAATTTTGAAAATCGTGCGGGCCCACTATTTTCAAATGTGCCAGTGTCCCTCTTTAAAAATGTCCTTGTACCTTTAAAAAAAATGATTGAAAGTAAGTGAGTATGCATTTAGTTGAAAAGATCAGCAAGCAGCATGAATGAATCACATCGCAAATGAGAGAGTTCCATGTGCACATCTGTCGGGCCAGTCGGCTTACTGCATTCCATAAACGTGTATATTCATGATCAATATACCCTTTGGTTCCCAGCTATGTATATACACACAGCATACTTGGTGATCTTCCAAAACTTTCACAGTACTTTTTCCTGCGTCATAGTAAACTAAAATAATAACTTTGGGATGTAGAAACTTAAACCCGTTTGGTAAGCTTTTTTCTTAGATATTATTGTTTGTGATATTGAAACTGATATTTTGTGTTGCTTTGTGTTTGTGCTTGTCTACTTGGTCTAAGTATAATTTGCTTTCGAACGACAACTTGGCGTGGACCTTTAGCATGGCTATTAAACACAAGTTCTTCTTCCGTAGCTTCCTCGTTTGCTGTTTATATTCTGGGCATACATTTGGTAAAAAAAAAAAAAAAAAAAAAAAAAAAAAAAATAAAAAAAAAAGTGTAGTTATGACTTAGACACATTATTTTGCCTAGCCTGAATTTGTCACAGATTTTGTAAGAAGCTTTTCATTATGTACGTTTTAAATTAATTGTTTACAATTTTCACAATATGAAATGTTGTGTCCTCCGCAATTTGTATTTGTGTAATTAGTAATTATGCAAGCCCAATGAGCGTACAAAAGATTGCACATTGCATTATTTGTAGTAAAATGTTGCTTATGTTCAAAGAAATTGACAAATTTATATGGAATGATAACAAAATGCCAGTTCCAGGGCTGTGCGCAAGATTTATTTAGGGGAGGGTGCAGAAATGAGATGTGCTGACCTTTGGTATGTCAGCCACTGTCTTCATGTTTGCATGACATTTGGTATACCTGACGGGAGTGGTGGCCACATCCCGTATAATTGGACATTTTTTGAACAATCCAAACTCAATTTTAAAAATATTCAGTGTACAGTATTATGGCAATATTTTTCTTGCCCTCCTGTCTCCCAGCTCCAGAAATATTTGACAGTCCTCCAAGACCGCCCCTCAACCAGAACAGTTAAAACACCACCCCTATATGCAGGACGCATTCTACCAGTTCTAGAGAAGGTGCCGACGTGGCACAGTCAACAGCCGATAGACGAAGGAGGGTGGCGATTCAATCAACCGCTAGAAAGACAACCAAAACCACCATGCCGGAAAGAATTAAGAATGGAAAAAGTCATTTGTATAATTACAGATATGGTTAAAAGTACAGTTGTCAGTGAAATGGATTTGAAAGTTACATATGAAAAACACTGAGAGGACTATACTCGCTCAGGGGTTTTAATCATGGATTGGGTGGGGGACTGGGGATGGGGGATTCCCCTCCATCCCCCCCCTGCCAAGTTAATGGCCCATTACTTATTTGATATTTGTCTTTTTTTTTGGCCAGAGCATGCCCCCTATGGATGAGTCCTCTTCTAATTTCTAAGACCGGGACCAACAAGAAAAAGAATAAAGATATAAACAACCAGTAAATTAATAAATTTAAGCAAAAAAAAGTTTTCATTTACACAAATTGTTCAATTATTGTTGAAAGTAGTCTCCCCCATCAACAGAAGGTCCCCCCAAATGATGTGCCCCCCTCTCCCTCAACCAATTCCCCTTAGAGGGAGTAGCAGGCATGTCCCCAAAATGCTCTCCACCCAAAAAAATACAGTTCAAAAACCTGCACATTTAGGTTATATTATATACTTATCCATTTATGCAGCGTCAAATTGAAGCGTGTACCCACCCTCCTCACGGGTCGCCAAATTTCGACGCCGACCTAGCAAGCTTCAAGGTCAATATATGTCGTGCTAAAATGGTGAAGTCCCTGTGTTCTTTTATTTTCATTTGGTGAAGCTTTACCTCTATAAGGTTTTTGAAAGGGGTGAAGCTTTGACGACAGGTTGTTCTTTTTTATTCCTTTTTATCAAAAGGAACTTCGAATATCCATTTAACGTCGGTCGCGTCGAAAACATGTCGAAATCGTGCATTCCCTCACAAATCCTCACAAAGCTCCATGAAGAATCACCGCCGTCCGGCGGATCACCGACACAGGGAGTCGGCAGCACTCACTTATGAAACTACGAACAAATTTGGTGTAGTTTTGTTATCAAATCAATAATTGTTTGCGACGCACGGGGGTATCCACTGACCACGCTGGCTCACAGGTTTAAAGTGGTACACCTATAAATGGGTTTGTATTGAAAGAGTAAATGACATCTTTGGGATAATCCGAGATCATTACTGATCAACGTAGCTTTAAATGTCACCCCTCACTGTTTTTGGTACAACTTTACTTTTTCAAACAAATCGATGTGATACATAATTGACTTGCGATCAGCTGATTGCCGGTTACCTAACCATTGCTGTAACTTTATGGACTTCTCATTTTATTTTCCCAAGGGATGAAAAAGCCGTAAATTTTAATCACATAGACCTATTAAAATTAAAACAAACCGGTATGAACTATAGGGTCGGATGGGGCCCCCTACTCAGAATAAGGAAACTAAATAACAAATGCCTGGCTCAAGCAAGAAATTATAAAATAACCGGGTATAATTTAAAGTAACTAAGGACCATCCCTTCCATTACACAAACAGACCTCCTTAGTCGGCGGCAAACACAAAGCAAGAAAGCAAAAGAGATACCGGTGAAAATACATAAACAAACAAATATGGACATGGAATCAATTGAGTCGATTTTGATGCGGGTGAAAATGATAAAACCTATATTCCATCAGCAAAGATCGGTGCAATTAAGAGACCATGAAATTTCCACCTCCCTGTTACAAAATCCGACTCGCGAACTGGATGAAAGAACGTAACCAAAACACATGGGCGTAATGCCGTCATATGTCGCGGGTTTTTCCCGCCCTTCGCTCCGTCAAGGGTTTCCTCATCCACGTGCCTTTTGATCTGCTATTTTCCTCGATCTTGTCTTCCAGATTTAAACTCCTTCTAAAATTTATGATTATTATTTTTCTATTCTTCGTCTATTTTAGGTTATTTTTTCGGTTTTTTAACTTAAGATTTGCGTACACTTGGGGTTATTAATTTGCGTTAATCGTCACTGATCGTGACGAGCTTGTTGTGAAAACTGGAGCTTGATGTAAAAACTGTCATCAATTCGGGACGTAATATGCTTATGTGTGCCGCTCTAACCGACAGCACATTCGATGCCGTTCTTGTTGCCGATGATCTGGAATACCCCTTCTTAATTTATCCGATTGTTGTGGTTTTTACTTCAATATTATGGGAAGTTTTTGACAGCATTTAATGATTTTTCTCCCCGGCTAAATTCATGTCACATGTGGATTTTCAACCAGAGAAATGTGTACTTGAACGAATGAATTACTTTGGAATCACTTTTGCAAACACCCTGAGAAACCGAAATAAACTGCTCGGGAAAAAATAAACGGCTTCGGGAAAATCATAATGAATCACCACAACCTTATAGTAGCCCTCGTAAGGATAACATCACGTTTCATCAGCACAACTCAAAGGTAAATCTTGATCATTAGCTCATCATTTTTTTAGGAACCAAGGAATTAATCCTAGCTACGTTTTTTTTCAGGCGAATATTAACACCCAAATAAAAGTAAATTTTTATTTCACAACTCAGGACAGCCGATACCCCACCACCCCCACCCCGGGAGATTACCCAAGTCTGTATTGTGTGGTCGATATTATTACATTGAACTGCTTCTATACTTTCCACCCTTACACTTAGTAAACCCTTTCCAATAAAAATATTATTATATGCTTGCAAATATCTAAATTTAAAACAAATATTATTCATGCATTTTTTGTGAATCTTTTTTTTGTTTAGTATATACCTTTACTTCAAGCCTAGGAGAATAGACTTTTGCCAAAAAGAAGAATACCAATTCCATTGAAACTATCAGTATTCTTCTTGATGTGTTGCATCTTGCAGCATCACATATATACATACAACACATACACCTGCACAAAAAGTATCTCGGCATGTTTTTTGATCAGTATTGTTCCAAAGTTCAGACCATTTGAAAGTTTTTCGAAATCTACATTTTGTTGCCTAGGTCTTTGCTCTTTCATTTAACACCTTGCCTTGTAAAAAAGCGCGCAGAAATGGCTGAGATAGAACGTCCAGAAGACGCAAACCCCCAAAAATCAAAAGTTGGCAGGTTTTGGATTTTTTTTCAATGGTCATTTGCAGTGTACTGGGACACGAACCCGGTACCCCACCATCAATATTGCAATTGCTTCTCGCCCAAATTCAGTCAGTCAGAAAACTTCTTGTGTAAATCCATCATAACACACGTATTATTGCGGTTGTCCCACCAGTGACATTGAAATCCAAAAACTGCAACTGTTCGTTTGGGGGGTTTGCGTCCTTTCGGGCGTTTATCTCAGCCATTTTTGCACGCTTTTTTACAAGCGAGGTGTTTAATGAAAGAGACCTATGCCATAACATGTATATTTCGAAAACTTTCAAAATGTGGTCTGACTTTGGCACAATACGATCGAAAAACATGCCCAAATACTTTTTGTTCAGGTATATAAACCTACACACACATACACAGACACACATCCTATACCTACATCAAACATACATGCGCCGCGCCCACCCCACCCACCCACCCACCACACATGCAACGCAAAAAAATCTTTGGATGTAATTTTCACTCTTGTCCTCTTGGAAATCACACCGACCACACACATACACACACAACGCATATATACATACACACACTCCCACACACGCTCGCAACCCAACAGTCACAATGGCAAACGGCACCAATCTTAGATTGTAGTTTTTCACTACTCTTGGAAATTGGATTTCACACTCTTGGAAATTTGACCCAAGAGTGTGAAATCACTCTTTGAAAAATCCTTAAAAGCTTTGTAAACCACGCCAAAACATGTTTTTACATTGTAAGATTTAACACTGTGTAAAGCATGTACTTTGTAACACAACCATAAATTTAAATCCATGGTTATTGTCAAAATGATGATCAAAATTGCAACATATCCTTTTAGTGTAACATTTCTTTATAACAACCATGTCTTATGGGTAAACATTCAAACATTGTTCAACTTGTCTGGACAAGGAACATTTTAACAATAGATAGTGTTTTTTAACAGTTAACAAGAGTAAACAAGAGTCGTAGTTAAACAGGTTTTTGTATACATAGTTATAAGCTGTGTTCTTTTTTTAATTGTTTAAACAACAAAAATGTACTGAAGGAACATTGGAAAAAAATTAAACCAAAATAAATATATTTTTTTCTGTTTTTTAATATTTTGTTAACTTTGGACTTGTTTGTTTTTTGTAAGAATGTGGAATTATTCAGGATTTGATCATAATTGTAGTCATGTCTTGTAATAAATTAACATTGTGAAGTATGATTTGGGTGAAAGACGAGCTTGAAATACATCAATAGCTAATAGTGAAGGGACAAACATTGGTGAAGCTTAAACTATCCAATGGCAAGTATGATAAAACAGTATGACTTGGAACTATGAATTTCAATATGGTGAAACGGTGGTGAAGCTTCAGATCTTCCAAATTGGACAAAGTGAACGTCACCTTTGGAATAAATCAAAGGGTGAAGCCTGGACTAAAAAATTTGCAGAAATAGTGATACCGTGACTGACCTTTGTTTTTTTGTAAAAGCAATTGAAGTAGTTGGTGAAAAATCCCTGAACGTGATAAATAATTGGCCCAGGTGAAGAAAGGTGAGACGTGAGGAGGGTGGGTCCAGTCTTCAAAGTGACGCCTGCATTAGTATGGGTGGTCAAAAGCAACAAGATTGTTATTAAGTTAATTTAAAACAAAATACATGATAACCAAATTTGACTGGGGAACAGACAATAAAAATCTGACAGAAGCAAGATTCAAATTTGCACCAGCCACTTTTAGATACCAAGTTGAGCAGTTAACTCAGGGCCATTCCTAGAGGGGGGAGTTACAAGATTCGTCAGCAAAATATTGACTTGTAGGCGAGATCGGCATTGATGTAAAATAAAATAGATATAGGTTGAAATTTTTAAAGAAATAAGATAAAAAGATATTGGTCTCCCTGTCCTCAGATTTTTGAACCGAGGTAAAAAAATACGTGTTTTGCCAAAAATTTTGGAATTATGTTGGAAATGGACCAGTGTTTTATCGGCAACACAGCCTCAACCCCCCCCCCCCCCATATTAAATGCTCGGGGACCCCCTGATTAACTGGATTTATTGTGGGACCCAGAGGAGGTGTGACCACATTGCCCCATAATGCATTCTGATCAAATCAGAGATACTGTAGAATGGGTGGTATGGTTTACACACTGAATAAGAAGCCTCTTTGGATTGTGTTACTCACAATGCTGCCGTCCTGATGTTGTATCTGGCACTGAGCCACTCGGACAGATTGTGATTATCGCTAGTGCCCAAGAGGGGTTAAATTAACCATCTCTCTTGAATTGGCCTGTATTCTCAGCATCCTTCACCTTGATGAGACTGCATCCGGTAAATCAAAAGTTATCTAAACGGAGATACAAAACAGTGGTAAAAGCAATCAAAGTCATTTGAAATGAGGCCTTTACATAATCCCGGACATGTATATTAGTCGTTTTTTAAATCCGGTTTGTCCCCCGCTCACGGGGGTGCAAGAATTCACCTACATTCCATAGGGCAATACTGTTTGTGTGAGGATTTATAGGAGCAAAGGATAATTGACTGGATGCCCATCCTGACATCAATGTGCTGGATGGCCGGCATTAGCTCTCCAGAGCTGACGCCCTTGTAGGTAGATCTTCTCTTTAGTTCTACCAGGGTAACCAGCTATCCTCCTCATCGGATTTCCTTAGAAACCCGATGGGGTGACGGTTTAGCCGCCGACAACCCGGCCCAGGGGCAGGTAGTACTGGTTACCAGGATACCAGTATACTCTGTAAACCCAAAAGTACAAAGTAAATTAATTGATGCGCTGCGTAGCATTATCGCGCCTTATTACCAAACGCACTTAGGCGCAGCCTATATCCATGAAATCGCGTGCGATTTAAGGCACAGCGCATGATGTACAAACAAAGCAAATCTCTTGCACTGCATACACAAAGTACTGGCCGTATAAGTCAACATAACCAGGCACTCCTTGTGAGACTTGTGTGGGAGTTTATTGATTACTTTGTATTCTAGGTTTATGGAGTATAGCAGATCCCCCCCCCCCAAAAAAAAAAGACCTGACACCTAAACCCTGACCTGACACCTATGAAAAATAGTAGTAGTAGTAGTAAATCTTCCGGGTTACTCGGTTCAGTTACAAAAACTGGTCTCCCATGAGACCCTGACGAATACATAAATATACAAAAGCCATGCAAAATACAAAATAATACATTTGAATAGTAATTTCAAAATCAATAAGAGGACAAAATATAACAGAACTCACTCTAGAACATGAAGTTTGAAAGTAATTTATGTTCATAGAAAATAAATTGCACCTTACATCAGTCGGGAGGCTGTTCCAAATTGTACTCCCTCTAAAAATAAGAGTACGCTTGCCTGGTATTATGTTAAAGGATGGAATAACAAGAGTGTTGGAGTGTTTTTATGAAAAGCATTAAAAAAATTGTACACATAGATACATGTGCCTCTAAAAGTATGATGGATTAGTTGAGAATTTTGTGCTATGGGCAGCTGAATTTGTCATGGCCTTCATTGGCTTCACTTTGATTAATCCAAAAGTCTCAGATAGTATCAATGGCTGGTATTCTCAAAGGGAGTCTAACTTTAGACCCAGGTTTGAATCAAGGTTAGTCCTACATGATTGGACCTTTTTCCTTTCAACATACTCTGAAGGTGTGGTAATGGTTAAGAAAATTCCTCATGGATGGACCAGAATGGCCCATCCATGATGAATTTTCTCAATCATTATTTTAAACTTCTTAGTATGTTGAAAGGAAAAAAAAGGTCCACTCATGTAGGACTAAACCTGGTTTAAACCTGGGTCTAAAGTTAGACTCCCATTTCATAACATTAATTACATGTGCCAGTAGCTCCAGGGTGTTTCAAAAAAAGATTGTCAGAGTGTAAAATTGTTACGTGATCATCTCTTATTATCGCATCTGTTTGTGGTTACTAAATTGTTTCATTAAAAAAATGAAACCCCAGCTTCGATATTTAGTTGACAATTCAAAGTTATAAGCAATTGAATGAGCATGTTACAAGTTTGTGGACATTTTTTGACACACTTTTATTCTTAGCTGGTCAAGGAAAAACAGATTGTGTAAAAGCTCAGTGATTTGAAAACTTGCCAAAATTTAAAAATAAAACAGGTGTGTTTACTAAAGCCTCTTCCTGCCCTATTAAGACCATTGCATAATCCTGCCAGAATATAGCAAGTGCCCGGGGGTTACTCAACACAAATGACCATACGGGGACGTGCCGCAAATACCTTCTGGAATATGATTGACACCCCTTTTTGCTAATTATAGCAATGGGTCATCATTTCAAAATTTTCTAAAATTTCTTGAAAGTTAGTCAAGTTTCCTCATTCTGAAGCCAAATTTACTAAAAAAATTTGGAAAATTATTCCAATTTCCTCAATCTGAAGCTAACATTTTTTATCCCACTGGCTTGAAAAGCAGAAGGGGGATTATGCTATCAGTCAAGGCGTCGGCGTCCAACACAATCTTGTGAACGCGATAACATGAGACCCATAAGGGTTATGGTGATGTAACTTGGTGGGTGGGATCGGACTGCCATGCCCTTCATCTGATTAGATTATGGGCGTGGCATATGCTAATTAGGTACCTAATTTGCATAATTAATGAGTTAATTGGAAACCGCTCCCGCCAGGGGTAGTAGCGGTTTCGAGATAAAACCGCGCGTGTATTTTTTTATTTTAAAATTTGCTTAAAATGTCATAATTTTGATGAAAAAAGGCAAATTTTGTGTTAAATTTGGCCCACAATCTGCATTTCTGGTATAGCTATGGGTCCTATTTTTTTGGCAAAAATTGGTATAGATATGGGTCCTATTTTGTTGGCAAAAATTGGTATAGATATGGGTCCTACTTCCAGACTCTCAGAGGCACGTCCCTACCCAAACCAAACTTGAGACCCCCTCCCCTCAGCAGCAAGTGCAGTGGTCAAGTTCTGAAAAGTGCCAGAGATTGACCACAGGTGATTCACCACTATAGCAAAAATAGAGTGATGAGTGAACAGTTTTGATGTTTTGTGACAGACCAGCAATTTGTAGGATCACTTATACTCCCGAAAATTAGTGTCATGGATGGCAGATGTTGTCAGATAACAAGGATTATAGATTAAGTGTATTGAAATGATTTTGGGGCCATACAGCTTTTTGGGGCCATAGAGCTTTTTGGCTTTCTCAAATCAGTAGTCGGTTTATACTTCCCTTTACCAGAGAGGTATAAGCAGTGTGATTGAGAACTCATTGGCGGGAGAGCAAGTTTGTCGTGAGGGTAAGCATGATCGACTTTTACGTAGACATTTTTAAATCGTATGGTATTCTTGTATATACATTTTTTATATGGACACACTGTTTAGTTTGCCAGGTAAACTATACAATTGCTGTTATGCGGCAGTGCTGAAAACACTGTGTTTTACATTTTTAAAAGTTGTAGTAGCAGAAAGTTATCATATTTGTTAGAAGCCACGGGCCCCTTTAGGTGCACCCTTTCTTTCTATTACAAAGGGAAGCGAGAGTTCGGTTTTCAAATAATATGCAAAATATGGCAAATATTTTGTTTATTGAAGTCTTAAAGGGTTTCAGTAGAGCTATTTTGACTACATATTTCATCACTTATTTGAAGAAAACCAAGTGTAGCACTTACATAAGACCACATTCCTACATGAGGCAGGATTTAGGACTTCAGTGTTTTTATCAGACGCATATACACAGGGTTTCGTGTACATAGACGGCTCGATCATTTATTCCAAAAATGTTAACTAAGTTGAAGACAAGCATTTAACTTGTATTATATGAAAGATAATTGTCATAGAATTGTAAGCTTAAAAATTTGAAGAAAAAATTTGCCCATGGCTTCAAAATGCAACAAAACTAGCAAATTAATTAAAATTTGGTTGAAAATCCAAGATGGCGGCTGTGAGCGTATTGTTTTTCAGGTGCTTACAAAAATCGTCATCAGAAGAAAATTAAGTGGAAGACAAGCCATTGGCATGTTTTATATGAAAGATAATTGGAAAAGGAATATTAAATTTAATAACAAAATTGAAGATAAAATTCATCTTTGGCTTCAAAATCCACAAAATCTAGGGAAATTGGTCAAAACCCAAAATGGCGGATATGCAATAAATGATCAGGGCCGAACCCTGTCATGTCTGTATATTAAAATTGGTCTACTTTTGAGGGTCCAAAAATGTGTTGGCAGAAGACAGTAAGTGTGCACGCATTCGGGGTAGGTACTGTCTTTTGCATTGTGAGTGGAAAATGAACTTCTGTCGACGGTTTTGGTTAGAGGGAGCAGTATTTGGGGCTATAAATTGAATACGTTATGTGTTGAAGTCTTTTCCAGGGCCGAAGGCTTGTTTATCACATGTTTTGTGTGTTAGTTGAAGAGAGAACATTACTCTTACATGGCTGTTATTTTTTACCATTATCTACAGAATCAAGATCAAGTGAGGGATCAGAGAGTGGAGAGCTGTCGTCAGATCAACAGCACAAGTCGTCAGCCCAAAAGCGGCGCAGTCGCCGTATGAATGTTTCCGTGTCTGTGGAAGAACTCAAAGAAGCTCACAAGTTACAGGTTAGTCAGTGAGAGTACACCTATCTTACAATAAGCCAAAAAAATATGTTTGTTTGCCCTTTTCCGACTCGCCCAAAATTGGGCGGGTCGTTGGTCGGTCGCCATTTTTTCTTCTTTGTCCAACCATAGCGTACACCACAAAACCATTGCAACAGTGATGGATACTGACAAACTATTCACCCTGTTCATAATAGGCAGATAGGACTATTCATGGCTCGAACCAGGCTGCTAAGATAAGATATATGCCAATGAACAGGTGGGGAATGCAAACGTGAGATACATGCTCAGTATTGCTATTCAAATTGAGCCTCCTTGTCCTAAGCATGTGTCTTCCATTCATGTCTGCACCTGTTAGTTGAAATATCTAGTCTGGTTCGAGCTGTGAATAGTCCTACTGATCTGCCTATTATGAACATGGTGAATAGTTTGTCAGTATCCATCACTACGCTATGGTTCGACTTTAAAAAAAGGGGCGACAGACTGCTGAGCCGCCCAATTTTGGACAGATCAGAAAAGGGCAAACATATTTTTTTTGACCTAATCTTGTGGCTTTATATGGTTTTGACTTGCAATTGGTTTCAGGGTTTGAACTAACAGAAACCTGATAAGTTGGTATCTGATTGCAATTACTAAAAGCAAATAGTGACTTGGAGTATCATTGCATTGAAATGAACTTGTCTCAGTTGTGACAAACTACTCTAGATTTCAGAAAAATATTGCACTAAATTTTTGGAATAGAAAAATAAATATAAAAAGAGGTGCATCCTAAACATGTTATGAGTCCTATGTGGGGATAAAATTAAAAATATGGGCAAAATTTTGAGCTTAATAAGAACATTATAAAAAGACAAGGAAAGAATTTAGTATTCTGCCACCACCCACAAATTTGGCAACGTTAACAGAATAAACTGTATGTTAAGGGTGCAGGTTGCCAAAGTGGTGGCAGAATACTAAATTCATCCTAAAGGCAATAGTTGAATTATCAAGGACAATTTCAATCAAGATTGGTACTAGTCCATACAGTCTGCAGTCTGAACAAGTTTGTATTTCAATGAGAAAAAAACACTAAAATACCTTCATTGGACATATTTAAAGAGACATGAGGAGATTTGCTGAAAGAAGCGCCCCCAATTTTTTTCGAACCCGGGTTTTTTGCATATTTGGAATGCTTTCCAATGTATTAGATCACGCCTGAAGTGAATAAGCCGAATATGCCGTCTTTGTGTAAACAGATGATGATTAAGTACTTTCTGTCGTGCACGACAGAAATTCAAAGCATGGTGTTCTATGGGGAAAATTACGATAGTCAGGCAAGTTCAAAACAAGGTTTGCGGTTTTCTTTTGTACTTGTTTGTCCAATAGACCTTCGAATCGTTTTTGGTAGGTGGTCTACAATCGATCCAGTGCAATTTGAGAGAAATTCGTATCCTCAAAAAATCTCCTCCTGTCACTTTAAACAAAGTTCACTTCACTCAAAAATGTTCAAGTACACCCCCAGATAAAATTCATAATAGGATTATATCAGCTGTGCAAAATTCTGCACACTGACTTCACAAATGCAGAATTTTGAATTATAAATGTGGAAATGTAACCCAATCTTTGTGTAAAACAGTATTCAGCAGTAAATAGTTTGATTTAAATTGCAATCCTGAATAAATAGAATCCCTAATATTTCAAAATGTCTGACATCGCAATGCCTTACAGAGAGGAAGGATGTTTACTTCAGCTATAGCTGCAGTTGAATAGATTTCATAGCCAGTGTTGCCAACAAAAATTTCGGTTAGGTGCAGCATGGTAGGGCAAAAAATAGCCCAATTTTTACCTTAATCATTGGTTTCTATGGGACAAAAAATTGCCGCTACCCTGCTGCACCCATCGAAAATGGCACTTTGAGAGCACATAATGTTCAAAAGTAGCCCAATAGGGCGGGTAAGGCGTGGTGTTGGCAACACTGTTCACAGTATGCTTGTGTTTGTCCGTGTGTTAGATCATCCTTAAAGGTGCAACGAGTGATTTGAGACACAAATATTGTGTCATCGTGACACTCAATCGATTTCTTACTTTGTATTTGGCTACAGAAATGTGTAAAAGAGAGAAAACAGGTGATTTTGATTTACTTATATTTCATTATAAAACAGGCTGAATTTTGGATTTGCTCCTATACAAAATTATAAATTTCACAATTTTTTGTACCAAAGAAACATTTCTCAGCTTAATCCTTTCAGATGGGGATATTTTTTATGGAAAGCTTTACATCAGGGCAAAAATCAGTACTTTCGATTTTTAAAGGGACACCTGAAATGTGAATCTCTTGTTGCACCTTTAAACCTATTTGAGACTGTGTGGGTGTTCAGTCTAGTGCTATGCCCACAAGTGTCTGTGGTAATCTTTACTCATCCACATCCCCAAAACAATGATATTCCAACAGAAAAGAATAGTTTTTTGAAATCTATTAAATCTAATTCTTGAAAATCACACTACAAAGGCTGTGGTTATAGTTCTACCTAATGTTTAAAACCATGATCCTTGTATTAGGTTTCTCTTCCTGTTTCTTATCTCAACTGGAATCTTTGCCCACTTGTTCCAAATTTATTTCCTGATTTCCCACACAAATCTGTACAATTTCCTAAAAAACAACCAACCTCCCTTGAGAGTGTGTGAAAAGAACCTATCTACACTTTGGCATAATGTATACACCCTTTAAGCTGTATCAGAACAGTTCAATTGTTTGTATTGATTAGAGATTAATGATTGGGTATCATTTGATTTGAGTAGTGCATTGACTGAAAATCAATGCAGGCATGCTCAGTTTGACAGCAAATATTAGCATGAGGTGAGTGCCATTTTGAGCTTGTCAAACTGACATGCACACTTTGATTTTTGTCAATGCACAAAAAGTAAAACTCATTCACAAAAAATAACTTTGCTAGTTGTAATTTCTGTACAATCAGATATGAACTTTAATGCAATAAATGTTCAAATATAACAATTAAACAATCAACCCTGAAATGAATTAATCCCAATAGTGCATTTCCCCTGTGTGTTACCTTTGACCTATGTCTGTGACATTTGATCTATGTGTGTGACCTTTGAGCTATTTGTGTGACTTTTGACCTAGGATTTGTAATGTGCTCAGGTCAGTGGTTCTTTTAACCAAATTTGGTGGTCATATGCCATCTTTGTTCGTGCGTGTAAAAAGCCATCGCTTTAAGCTAGCGTGTGCCGTTTACTTGTGCGACCATCAAATCTTGCGCTGACGTCACTGCACAGAGGCAGGGAAATGAATATAGTCAGTAGTCTCACTCTAACATATTTTGCTATGGCAACCCAATCTGGCAAAAGTAATTATTTGGTGATATGTAAATCATTAATCTTACAGAATTAAACCGCATATACCGCTCATTACAACAACACAGGGCAGTGGCTATATATAAGCTTGCCTCCCTGTCTTGGTTATGTATAGGCTAAAGTGCTCATGCTCACAGTGGCCCCGCTAATGCAAATGTTAATTTATTAATGCCTCTAAGCATGCAATTATATCCCCGAATGCATTCCACTAATGCCTTATCTGTCATAAACCACATGAGCATTATTTTATACACCATCAAAACATAAATACAATATTAATAACTCTTTTTCTGATATATTTTGGATACCTTTTAAAAATTAATAACTAGAAATATTGTAGTTCTACGAATTTTCCACAACACTGGGTTGACTTGCATAAAGCAGCAAGCATTTGGAGAGAAGGTGTGAAAAGTGATACAATGTAGTATTGATTGAAACTTCAATGAGTTACCAGCTCAATAATAGGTTAGCTTTTGACATAATTGCCATGATTACAATGGAACGTAGCGATTACGCATTAGTCAATACTTCATCAATCGGATTTGGATGAATAAGCGCAGTTGATTTACATGCCGATAATTATTCATTAAGTTCTTGATGTATCGCATCTATTTGTATAGGTCACTGGGGTGTTATTTAACACCGCGATTTTTAAATATTTAGACAATTGTAGGACATATTGCCGCTAACGTTGCTTGTTTTTAACACCATAGAAATAAGATTTCTATTTTAAGGTATAGACTCTGTAGTGAGTGTCAATCTGATTCTTTCCCCGTTCGTAAAGCCACATAACCTGGGAGGTTGTGGTAATGAACGTTCTGGCCTTGGTATTATTGCATTACCATGGCAAGTGAACTGTTCAAGCGCTTTCACTTGAGGGGGAAGTAAAAGCATGCGTGCCAGCGTGCATTATTAAATTCTATTGGTTTAATATGACGCTTGATAATCACCCATGATAATGCACACATGCATATTTAAATCGTGTCATAATGCACGCATGCATATTTAAATCGTGTCATAATGCACGCATGCATATTTAAATCGTGTCATAATGCACGCATGCATATTCAGATTTGAGGTAAGCGTGCATTCGCGAATATAATTTTACGCGAAAACAAAGAAAAACCACTCGAAAATAATGCTCTAGTGGTTTATGGAAAAAATATTGGCAAGGTCAATGCCTATTAATTCATTGCTATCTGAATATGGACCTGTGAAACAAATTTCACAAGATTACACCCACTCCCTTCAACAAGGAGAAGACTAGTTTAATGTAGTGGCCCAAGAGAAATTGAAAAGCTACAAAAATATCTAGCCATTACCAAAAGACTGGAATGTGCATGAGAGATTTCATCTTTGACTGATATCGTTGTATGCGACTCCACGTAGCCTAGCTTATTTTGCACTCATCCCAAATGGCTGATGAGCTTAAGCCAGCAAAACTTGTGTTAGTACAGCAAGATCGTAAGTGCAGAAGCTGTCATTGGTCAAATATATTCCATCAAACATACTAGTATGCCAAGTCTTTGGTCAGTGGCTTTTGAAATGGTTTTTCAGGTGAATGTGTCACAAGGAAAGATAAATATATTATCCTAATACATGGCAGCACACAGATGTATCACATGGCAGCTATTGCACCTTGTTGCATTCAGATGCCAAAATATTTCTAGGACAGTGTCCAGTTCAGAGCAGGCGAAATTGGAACGGAAAGAATGTGTCACCGATACCTATATATTCCAAACCCCTTAACAATATGAGTCATCCGGTTGTTCCAAAATTACACTGTAAAGTGAAAATTCAATTGACACCAATTTCATGTTCATTGAATCAAAGCCGTCAAATGCATCCCGTTCCTGTATAAATAAAGGAATAGGGGCATTCTGCAGATTTTCATGTTGTTTCCTCTTTGTTATATTTGTTTCTAATTTTCTAACCAAGTTTGTTCAATTTCTTGGGAGTATTGGGTATTTTGTATGCTTTCATGGGTTGTGATTGAAAATGCTTTACACTCTGCCTGGGTTGTCCTACTTGCAGTGAGGCAGTACAGTGGTCACCGGCGTATCCAGACCTTGCTTTTTGAGGGGGACCCCGGGGGCGGAAGGACCTCTAATAGCTGAAAATAGGCTGATTTTGCATGTGTTGGCATGAACCCCTGGGGGGCACGCGCCCCGAAAGCCTCCCCAAGATACGCCACTGGTGGTAGGTGTCCCTTTCGGCTGTATTCTAAAAGAGTATAACTTTAGACCTGGTTTTAAACCAGGGTTAGTCCCACATGAGTGGACTTTTCCCCTTTCAAAATACTGTGAAAGTTAAATGTAATAGTTGAGAAAATTCCTCCAGGGTTAGTCCTACATGAACAGACTTTTCCCCTTTAAAATACTGTAAAAGTTAAATGCAACAGCTATTAGAGCACATTTTTAGAGTATTTTCAAAGGAAAAAATTTCCACTCA
The DNA here is from genome assembly GCA_023653785.1 of Ophioderma brevispina. NCBI lineage: Eukaryota > Metazoa > Echinodermata > Ophiuroidea > Amphilepidida > Ophiodermatidae > Ophioderma > Ophioderma brevispina. Next base: position 24,358 of record JAMKCH010005419.1, read on the forward strand.
TGTAGGATTAACCCTGGTTTAAACCCAGGTCTAAAGTTAGACTTCCTTTCAGAATACCAGTTACCAGTGGTTGTTTTCAAATTGATTTTCCCCAAGTGCATCTTTCTTTTCCTCGAGATTAGACTGGCTATCCATACTGCTTGAGGATTGTGAGATACTATACTTCTCCTTCCAGCTGACTTGATTTGTTCTTTCTTTTTTTCTTTGCTTTCTTTCTTTTTTTCTTTGCTTTGTCTCTACTAATTCCATCATTACTTTGGCACTTTCTAAAGGTCCATTCATACTTCACTGCATCTGCGTTGCATTGAGTTGCATTGAGTTGCATTGCTTGAACTGCAGTCTCCGCCCAAAGTACTGCATCACGGTACTGCAAATAAGTTAAATTTATTTGAACTGAATTTGCATTGAGTTGCATTGAGTAGTGGCACAGAGAACTGATATATCGGCAATGCAATGCGCCCTGCAGTGAGGTATGAATGGACCGTCAGTCTTTTTGGTTGTCTTGCATGAAGCACAAGTTTGCAAATGCAATGCATGGGAAAGTGCCCCTGTCCCCACCCCATGCTTCCTCCGTCCCCCTGCCCCCATGAATCCTCTCCATGCCCCTATGTATCCCCTCCTGTACATCAAATTCATTCTCTATGAATTTAGTGTAGACCTCTATAGGGGTCTTATACCAAACAAGTTTCATGCTCCCAGAATTTGTGGTTCTTGAGATAATGCGTGCAAGAAGTTTAGGATACACAGACAGACACACAAACAGACAGAGACAACGATACCCCTGCCCATTTGTGATGGCCAAGGGATAACAATTGATACAGTCCAGATGTTATATGTAACTTAATTTTGCAAATACTATTTTCTTGTTTTTGTTTCCTTCTTTTTTCTAGGGAACAAAGTCTCCTGTTTCTGATTCACCCGTCGAAGATGTGTTCTCACCCAGAGAGAAAACGATGCCTTCTGTTGAGACTCTAGAACAAGTCTCAGCTCCGATACCAGTCATTGCGGAGGAAGCAACCATTGACCAGACCATCAAGCCTGCCCAAGTGAACGGTATGGGTAGTGATGTATCAACTCCAGCAGAGGAGAGGAGTCGTCACAGGACTTCAAAACCAACAGCAAAAGTTGAACCAGTAAAGAAAATCGTGGTTGATGACTCACACAGTGCAGATGAACGTGAGAAGAGAAGGTCAAAGAGGCGGACAGGACAGACAGATTCCAACGCAAATATCACCATAAAACGCCCTGAATCTCCTACTAAACAGCACAGTTCGCATAGGCCAAAGTCGCCTACTAAAGGATTGCATGACTCCTCCAGAAGACCAGGGTCCCCCACAAAAGATATTAGGAGGCCTTCCTCTCCAACCAAGGGGGTTTTAGAAAGAAAACCCTCAATAAGAAGAACTGATTCAGAAAAGACACAGAGAACTCATAAAGCTACTATTTCCACCTCTGTGGATGAACCCAAATCGCCTACTAAAGTCCGACACCAGAAGCCAGAAATCCCACAAGTTTTGAAACAGGCGCGGGAGAGGAGCTATTCTTCAGAAAGTAATTCTTCTGCAACTAGTGAAGACAAGCGACCGTCTTCAAGAAAAGTTGCGCGTGTGAGTTCAAAGGACTCGGTTGACTCCAGAGGGAGTCCAGCAGGATCTCCTAAGCATAAAGCAGTTTACAAAGAACCTTCAGCAAGACTGTTGGAGCTTGCCAAACCAAGAAGAACTCCCACTCCTGACTCAGATAAGAGAGACTCTTCAAAATCATCAGAAAGGAAGCCACCTTTTGGAAAAACCACGTCTTCATCCCCTAAGAAACAACCAAAAGTGAGATTATCTAAGGAAGCAGAAAGAAGACTGAAAGCATCCAAGAAGGCAGAAACTACCCTCCCAACCCCTGAACAAACACGAAGGCCAAAGGCAGATGAAAAACTTACTTCTGAAGAAGAGATTGAAACTGTTGTTGTGGGTTTAAAGAAACATAAGTCTGCCATTCAGACAGAAATTTTACCAAGTACTGTAGTTATAGAGGAACAAACACCAAAACCAACTGATACACAAGATACTGAAAGAAATGAAACAACAGTGGATGCCAAAGCCAGAAACACCTCAGTGAGTAGCATAGAAATCAGCCCTGTGTCCTCTTCTCAGCCATCTCCAGTAAAAGAGCGATCATCATCTAAATCGCCCGAGCCAGAAGAGATCAGGAAGCAGGCGCTGTCTAAAAAGGATAGTGATTTCTTGGCAAAGATGAAAGCTCGTGCTGAGAAGCTTGACAAAGAACTTGCAGAGAAAGAACTTATGGACAAATTTAACAACAAAGAAGAAACGGAATCAGACGAAGAAACAAGCGATGTGTCAGCAGCTGATCTCAGGCCAGAATTGTCTGTGCCTGTATCACACCGCTTGAGAGCATTCCAGATACCACATGGTACCAAGCCGCCAAAGTCTCGCACAAAGTCACCAACGGAATCGCCAACCAGGTCACCAACTAGGTCACCGAGTAAGTCACCTGCAAGTTCACCAGCAAGGTCACCAACAAGGTCACCGACAAGGTCACCAGCAAAATCACCAAGGTCACCAACAAAGTCACCAAGGTCACTGAAGTCACCCACAGGATCACCAGTCAGGTCACCAACCAGGTCTCCAACCAGGTCACCTAAAAAGCATGCCAGATCAGAGCAGCTTCAGATACTGCCAGACAAGTAAGTCTTTAACACAAAATTTGTATTCAGAGTTGTTTCCTGTCTCTCCCAATGCATTTTAGGATAGAGAAAATGGCTTCAGGGTAATAAAGGAATGGTCAATTTGCCTCAAATTTGCATATGCATTTTAATTTTCCAGAGGGTTCCTCTGTACGTGTGTTGGCATAATTACATAACATATGAATAGGAGCTAATGGGAGCATTTACGCAACACTTCCATCAGGTTCAATTCTCTCTAAACAAAACCACTAAATGGTGAATGCATTGTTGTGTAACACCTTCATCTATTCCAATACCAATTTGAGGCCCTACTTACAATGGCAAACCGTGCAAAGAGTGAATATACCTGAATCATCAGCTGTGAGGATCTGTGTGTATGTACCACACAGTGACATCGGGGTTAAAGGGTTAATTGATGCAAACCTGTATAACTATTAAAAATTACTCATTATTGTTTAAGTAATGATGCTGTATCTTATGAAGACTTTCATGTTCATTTTGAAGATCAATTCTATGGCACATCTATGTCTTGAAACATTTCAATTTCAACCACTGTGGTTAAAAACACACTTATATTCAGTTATATTTTAAAAGTGGGGTATTTTTAAATTGTTTTTCTTTGGCACTGTTTATTAAGAAAAAGATTAATATTTGGTCCCGGGGAGGGGGGGGGGGAATTAACACAAATATCCATACGGGGACACTGCAAATATGGTCTCAATTGTAGCCTTCTGGTATATGAATGACCCCCCTTTTTCAATGCCAATTTTGGTATAGAAATGGGTTACTTTTTCAACATTTCCAAAAAGTTGTTGGAAAATTAGTCCAATTTCCTCAATCTGAGAAAACAAATCTAAAAATTGTTGGAAAATTATTCTAATTTCCTCCATCTGAAACCAAAATTGTCCAAATTTGCTAAAAAGGTAATTTTTAAAGAAAAATGGCAAATTGTAAATTTTGCCCAAGATCTGCATCTCTGGTGTAGCTATAGATCTCTTTTCAGCATAAATTGGTATAGATAAGGGTCCTACTGAAGACTCTCGGTGGCATGTCTCTACCCAAACAAAACTTGAGACCCCCTCCCCCTGGGTATTTGGTATCAAGTATCAACAATTTGCACAAGTCTCCTCTTTTCATATGTTTTAGTGTTTCTATTATTTACTCACTAGTAAAACTAACACCAGAATCCCTCTATTTATTAACAGACCAACATCACCTGCCAAGACACCAAATGATACCGAAGGAGAAGAAGAGGATCAATTATCTCAGCTGAGTGTTTCAGAAAAGATGAGAATGTTTACTCTCCTCCAGAAGAAACGCGCACAAGAACAGGCTGCTATCAAGCCCAAGCACCGCCAGTATAAACGAGTCCGCAGCAGCGACCGCTCACAGACGCAGCCAGTCACCCCGGAGGAGTTGAGCGAAGCGTCGAATATTGCCAAAGAGATGGCCGAGAAGGCTCAAGCGTCGAGCAAAGAGATGTTGCAGGAGATTGTCGAGGAGGAGAAAGAGGATGAGCTGTCAAAGCTAAGCTTAGCAGAGAAGATGAAGTTATTCCACGAGAAAGCCGAGACCAAAGATGAGCCTCTGCCTAAGGTAGAGCCACCGCGACGCAGAAAGCGGAGTGAGTCGAGGTATAAGACGCAGCCTGTCACGATTGAAGAGGTCAAGAAAGCAGCCAAGTTCTCCCCGCTTGCCAGGAGTTTTGCAGCCCCACCGGATCCCAGGATATTAGCATCTATGCCAATTTCGGATCAGATCTCCCTTGTGTTTGGGGACAATACAGAGGATAATGTACCTGTACGGAAGAGTTCTATTTCGGAACATCCTCCTTTAGGGAGAAGAGACTCGGAGCCTAACTTGGATAAAAAGAGCATTCTGAAACAGTCATCAACTGAAAAAGTAGCAACTGCTAGTGTGTCAATTTTGAAAACAGAAAGTACAGAACAGAAACAGCTTGATTCTCATGAAACTCATAGCATTCTGAAGTCTAAGGAGGTCACCAAAGTTGCAGCTAATGTAGGTATCAAAGCAGATCGCGTCAGAGGCATCTTGAAGGAATCACAATCTAGCACTGAATCAGAGGACACCCCTGGAATATTGCGCCGCGATGTAAGTCCCGAATCGTCCAAGGAGCCGGACTCAATTCTTAAGAAAGACACTGTGATTGAGAAACCCACTGCTTCACCAGGGATACTAAGAAAGGATTCAAGCAGAGGAATTAAGGCTGCACCTACAGGAAGCCCCAAGAGAGGAATCTTGCGCAAAGAAGACTCGGCGGATGCGGATGTGGATAGTGGAACAGAAGAGCAGCTGAAGAGGCGGAAGCAGGGTACTTCAGCGTTGTCTTCCTCCGAACGTCCTAGACTAAGGAGGGAAAAGGTAAGGAGTTTACTTGAAAGTATGGCTTTGGGGATGGCTTGTGCCCTCTTGTTGTAATTTTAACTAATTTTCTTAAAGGACCAATGGCATGTAAAAAATATTCAGCTTCAACAATGAAATGACCCTTACTGAAATCCACTTCTCACATTTGAAAATATTTGGGTGGTAAGTAAAGAAAATAACTGAATAATATTTCCCCTGTAAGCTTCACTTTTTCAGCCAAGGATGCTGACTTTACTACCAGCATTTATCAAACTTTAAAATCAAATTTATCAGACCATTGCTATATATATATGCTAATGCAAGTTTAATCTGCTGGCCTTTCACTTGTCCAGATCATATCTCACTAATTACAATGTCTAATCCGAGTCTGAATGCTTATGCGCTTTTGCATTTGTGTCAACAAACATGGCTAGATACAACTGTAAATTCTGGCAGGGATGTTCAACACCTTGGTTTTTCCTTCCGTGGCAGGAATTGCCCAGACTGCCACAAACTCTTGCTGTTTTTACAGAATGTAACATCTAAATTGTTTTCAAATCTGTGGAAATGATTTCACAGTAAGGTCCATTTCATTTATCTGAATATTTTTTTCATGCCATTATGTCCCTTTAAGAGAATGGTCTTAAAAAAATATTAAGACAGTAATATGCACATCTCATCCTCGTTTCCAAACAATTCTGAAGTGTGTGCTTTTGTGCCGTTTGCAAGAGAGCTGTGTAGGGATTGCTTTGGTAGTGTGCGTGTATGTGTCTGCGTATTGTGTTGCAAAATGTTAACCCTAATTGCTTGCTGTATCCAAAAATTAAATGTTTATCATTTCACAACACTTGAATACAGTGTCCTAGGGGGTCTGTCCACTATTTGTGACCTTGTTTGACCTTGGTGCCCTCACATGACCTTGTGGTGACCATATGTGAAGTTATTCCACGTGACCGTGGTGACCTCATGTGTAATTTTTTTTCCCATAACCAGGAAAATGAAGAATGGCCCGGGCCTAGAGTGTATAAATACCAATTCCGATCTTACCTTTATAGGAAATTTTTGTATAAATAAATGGTATTCCCAAAAATATTATCCTAAAAGGTTTTTTCTTCAATTGGTTGTCTTTGGGCCCCTCTGTATAGAGTATGTTGACCTATGATGTCACATATTGACATTCAGGACGCCCTCTGTTTGTTTTCTGGGCAGCACTATATTTACATCCGTTCAATGACAGAACCACATAAAATTCGGCATAAATTCGTGCAGACCTTTCTTGATCTAATCGGTTCAATTGCAACTGGTGTAATTAGCAAGCATGCTTAATATGAATGTTGGTATTATTTACTTTGAAACCAAGTTAGAGCAGAAAACAAAATTCCCTGTGCAAAGTATAGGGGCTTCTTGCCTGCCAGTTTTTCTCTTCTACACTCACACCAACAGGGGGCGCCACAACATAACAATGTCACAATCTCTATACTTTTGCTAAGACCTTCGGAAGTGGTCTTGATTTTTTTTCTCTCTCTCTGTCCCTCTGCTCTCTCGCTCTCGCTGTCCGTCTTTCTGTCTGTCTGTTTTCGGTCTGTCTGTCTCTCTCCTCTCTCACTCCCCCCTCCCTCCTGCCCTCCCCTCCCTCCTCTCCCTCCCTCCCCCTCCCTCCTCTCCCCCCTCCCCCCTCCTCCTCTCTTACCCCCTCCCTCCGCTCTCTTTCGATCTCTCTTGTACAATACACCCTCTCTCTCCTCGAAACACAACACTCAATTTTCACAAAACCGAGAAAGAGGATCTTAATTCATTGTGTCCCAGCCCTGTCACATCCTTTTCAGCCTCCTCCCCTTTATGATTCTTGCTAATCAAGTTTAGCATTTGCGGCAAATAAGATCTGTCCAAACAAATTTCCTTGTTTACGTGGACTTCTTGGAATCTTGAGGACCTTTATCTCTCTTGACCACTTCATTACCCCAACATCCTGGATTTATTATAAGCTCTGGATCTGCTAAGCTTTTAAGATAAACTCTCAATTTAACAAATGTCTAATTTTGTTTTGGGTGTGTTGTTCTTTCCAAAAATTAAAAATCGGTCTTGTCAGTTGGTATTTAAAGAGCTCATGCTGACAACTTATCTGAGCCAAATTTAATTTCTTTCAATTTTTTTTTTCTGTATTTTTTAATTTAAATTTCTGGTATTTTTCAATTTGAATTTTTTAATTTTTTTTAAAAGTTGTTTGTTTTGTTTATTTTTTTTTAATTATTGTTTATGCATAATGGTTTTTTTTTAAATCACCTTCAATTGAAAAGTTGAAGTCTTCGCTTGAACCTATGTTGATGCGGTCAAAGGTCCATGCCATGTCAAAGGTTATCTGAGTTCTATTTGAAATATCTGGGGCCCCAGCTTATAGTCTTTGGAATATATAAGCGAGCGCGCAGCTTCGATCGCAATTCTTGTTTAATTTGTTCCCTTCTTTTTCTGCTTATATCACATTTCCCAGTCCTGCATTTGGCCTAAATGCAACAACTGTGTCATTTGAGAAAATCAAGTAAAACTACAGCACAAAACTTCCCCCATAATTGGAAATCTTTAGACATGGATATGTAATGTAAAAACACAACACCGTGATGATTTCTTGGTAATATATTTCGCTTTCAATTAGTTTCATGTCTGGTTTATGCATACTTGGTTTGTGAGTGTCCAAATGCGTAAGACTTCCTAAAGATTTCCTTCTGACTTGGGGTGTCAAAGAACAGTGAGTTTTATTAGCCCTGGCAGATGAACTCCTTATTAGGAAATAGTACCTAAATGCTTTATACCTCCAAATTCTGCGTCGGAGACTATACAGGAAATGTAGCTCAACCCTCTAACGATTGATCAATTTAATCAGTTCCACATTTGGTCTCCGATGCGTACATCCCTCATTTATTTCTGTCTTTGTTCCCCGTACTGCAGGCTGGAATAAAAAATAGTTGATCAGTCTGAATCGGAGTCTGATGCCGAGCCCCGGGTTCGCGCCAGGTCGTCCCTTGTGTCGCCGTCGGATTCAAATGTAGCTGCCAAGGCGGCGTCCAATAAGAGAAAGAGCGCAAGGTTCAGCGGGGTGCCTACTGACCGGTAAGTTGGTTAGAAACATCTGTGATGTGATCAAGATATATGAATCGTTTTGTTGCTAATGTTGATTTTGAGATCTAGCCTATTAACATATTCAATTTCCTTTGCATTTCATTCTGCTCATTACTAAAATGACCATATTTCTGGAACCCCAAGTCCAGTTGTGTAGTGGTGAAAATTTCAGCAAAACAACCTCAGAAAATGGCACGTGATATGAAATTGATAACTAAATTTTGGGTTTGCCTGACCATGTGACTCATTTTGCTTGATCACATTGCAACTATCAAGTTATGTGTGACATGAACTCAAGGGGTAGCCAGGCAGTGGTGGCCAAGAAATTCCAAATTTAGACATCGCCTTTGGTTTAACATGTAAAAAGGAAATCTTGATGAAAAATATGAATTTTTTACATGTTTAGGAGTATTTCTTATTCCAAAACTGTTGGAGCTGAAGAATAAACTCCACTGTAAGGGTTGTTTTTAAATATTTCTATAAGAATAATGATCAAGGCCATATATGGGCTATGGGAACATTCATGACTGACCCACACCAAAGCACATTCCATATTGCTGTAATCTCTTTCGATTCATTTGGGTGATTTGCTATATTGAATGAGGCTTGGACGCCATCTTCTGGGGTTAACCAGTGGACTTTAGTGGAGGGCGCCTCAATTTATGAAATTGGAGGGGTTTGGAGTTTAGTTTATACAGGACATTCCCCACTGGCAAAGGTTGTTTTCAACTTAGTTAAGAAATCTGTGTGTATAAATATAGGATTTTTGTTAATGTTGTTTGGATCTTGAGATAAGATAAAAGTAATGTCTGGTGGTTATTTTTAATTTGAAAATATAGTCACCTATGAAGCATGCGAAACCATTGGCTTGGAAATCAAGATTAATGCAAATATTTGTTGTAGGCAGATCAAAGGGTTTACTATAGCATTTCTTTGGGTAATAATTGTTATTTTATGGACGAAGTCTTGAAAACTTACTTTGCCCAAGGTATGCAAATATGATTTATGAATATTATAAATAATAGTTTTAATTAAGACTGATTGAAATGATGAAATGACAACTTACAAGTTTTATAAAAGGATACAAAAGGAGAGGGATACTTACTATATCAGATCACATGCACTCTGCTGGCGTCAAGGAGCTTCAAGGAACGGTTTGATCACACCACAACAAGTCCCTTTCTTGAATAGATTTTGGCAAAATTACACTGCCCTTGTTCCATTGTAGCCCAAAAATGTAACCCAAAGGCAGATTCCTTTTCCTATTTAAACTATAACCTGTTTAAGTCTAATTAGTCAAGGGTAGTTTGCAAAATTTACTATATCCTTCAACTGAAAGGTGCTTGTTCAGATCCATGTCTCATTTTGTTTGTCTCAGTGATATTAACGCTTGGCCACTCCCATACAACCCTATCAGTACCGGTGGGAAAGCAAAACATTGTGGTTTTGATGGTAGAAGCATAATGCTATTATTATTATACCTAAGCTTCTCCGAGTGGTGCAAATAAATCTTTTCTTGTACAGTTACCGGTAAAAGTCCCACCCGATGTAATACAATATATTTTAAATATTGTTCGCATCCGGGCATTTTTGACTGACTGTAGACTTTTGGACTACACCACTTGTCAACGCATGTTTTGACTTTGAGTCAGCCTTATATTTAAATAATACTACTACTATTGAATGTCCTTTTTTCGTATGATTCAAGAATATATTCCCTCGCTAGAAAATATGTACTCGCTTCGACTCTACACTAGTTTTTCTAGCTACGTGCAATATATTCTTGTATCATACTCAAAGCCATTCATATTATATAATTTCAACCCTATCAATACTGTGCTAAGATTGATGGTTAACCACTAAAACGGCTGTTTTTCGTTCATATCTTGGGAATGAATTGGATTTGAGGGCTCATATTTCAGGACGACAATGAGAAAAATACGTCCTTTCATCTGATATCAAAATCGATACTACTTCCGGGTAAGTCAGGGGGTCCCAAACACGATCGGAACACGCACCTTTAAGTGATACATTTATTCATATTTTCCTCCCCTTTTAGCTTATTGTAGATGTTAAATATTGTTTTGTGGAAAAAAAATTGCTTTGCAGCCATTTTTTGTAACAAAAACTGTTCCTGCTATGGAATGTCAACTTGAAGGGGTACCTCTAAATACAATTTAACCAATCATCCCTTACATCTGACAATGACTAAGCCAGTGAGCTTTTCAGATTTATTGAAGTGTTTCTAGTGTAAGAATAGCATGTCCAGCATCCTCTGAAATGCCACCTTCTTTTCTGTATACTGCCACCATTGAATAATGGGAGTTTTATCTACTGCCACCAACAATTCTACAAACCTTTTCTTTACATGTTTCTGTGGAAGGGAGTGAGAATTGATTTTGTTATTACACTGACACCCCAAGTGTTCAGTTTCAGATACTGTAAAAGTGTTATTTTTTCGTTGTGAATTTGTCCGCTCTGCAATTTTTAGCATTTTCACTTGTTTTTAAATTCTATCCTACATAGACTGACACACAAATAAAATTTTGCATGTTATAGTTTGCACTTGCTCAGAATGCGAAAAAGCGTTGAAAATTAATTAGCGCAAATATTTCCACTTCTACCGAACTTCAAAATTTAATATGTATAGGTATAAAAGACAAATGCATATAAATCGTGAAGAAAACCAAGATGTGGTTAAGGTACCAAATTTTTTCTTGTGCTCATCATAATTTTGCCACACAAAGGGCACGATTGTTTATGTGCAAGTATAAGTGGGCACTTCATGTTTAATAGTTGATTAATAGGTTGTCAAATTTTACATGAGTAGCGGAAACCTCAATGAGGACAAACTCTTTTGCCAAGTATTTGAATTGTTGCTTGTGACTCGCCATTTTACATTGAAATTATATGGTAATTTTTAGTGGTCTTTGGAAGTGTCAACATTGGCTATTTCAAACCATTGAACTCTATAGCAATTAAAGATAAAAACAAATTAGTCTTTCCCAATTAAGTGGAAATTTCTGCACTTATTTTTGATGAACTTTGTTATTTGTGTACTTTGCTTGTTCAATAAATATGTACTATTAAATTTACACTGGTAACAACTTTTATCAAATGAAGCCATAGATTAATTATATTCTTAGAATTAATGTTATCAATAATTGTTTTGAGGATCTGATTTTTTAATTAGGAAAATGAAAAAAAAGTGTGTATGCCTTGGTGTTGTAAAAGACATTGCTTTTGGGGGTAAAAACACTTCTGATTTAATTAGTGTTAAGAAAGACACACACACAAATGTGCTATACAGATTAGGGTGTAAAGTTAGAGGTTAAGAAGGAGGTTTTTAGAGTTGGGATCCAGATTAGAATAAGGGATGAAACTCCTGCAGTTTAGTGCAGGATTTATGGTTTAAGATTAGGCTTACAAAAGAGATAGAGATGAGGGATAGAGATTAAGGGAAAGAATAGAATTAGGGTAGGAGTAGATTGGAACATGTAGGCATGCGTAATTTTGTTAATTGGATTTTATGGAAAAAAATAGTTAACCCAGTACATAGGGAGGAAGGACCTTGGCCTTTTTTCCTTTCAAATCTAAAAACCTGGCAGGAGAAAAAACATATGCCAACTTAGATATTTCCATAAAAAAGATAGTTTAAAAACAGTGTGTATTTCCTTGTGTATCATTTTCCTTTTCACCCATGGCAACCCAATTCACCTGCCTGATCAATACACACATCTACACACAATAGACAGGTTATATCACTTACTCCTTAAAATTGGAACCGCACCATTCAAAGCAAAGGAGAAAAGGAAAAAAATGTAAATCAATTTTGATGATTTACCCAAGGCAAATGTCAGAAATTGAACCAGCACATAGAGAGAAGGCTATTTCCTAGTTCCTTTCAAGGTCAGAACACTTGACATGCTATTGGTGTTTTCCCCCTTGTGAGTGGTATTCAACACAAACACATGTAGTCTGGGTTGGGTTATACCCTTTGTAAATACAGGAATAGTCTTTAACTTAATCTTCCCGCACTGAATGACCATTAATTAATAAAAAGTTATTTTTAAGGGGGAGGGTGACCCGATTAAAGGCTGAATCAGAGATTTCCCGATTGAGGGCCCCCCCCACACTCATTTTTTTTTAAAAAAATTGTGTTTTTTGCTTTGTAATAACGCGTGTCCATACACTCATTGTTTGAAATAAACTAGCAAAATTGAAGTCATTCATATAGAAAATCACAATTTTGTTCTCTAAAAATCCGGACCCGGAATTTTGTGCATAAACAGATATCCTATGGCACTGTTATAACTGTGCATAAATGTGTACTGCATGATGAAAACGGAAGAATCTGATTCATCTCTGAAACATTTTAGGTGACTATCTTTAGGTCTAGATGACTTATTTTTAAATTTCTACTCAAAATAATTAAATTTCGAAATCTCTGACTCAGCCCTTTAAGTCTATAAATTGTTCATCTTGATCTTGTTCATCTCGCCTTCACCCAAAAACCCATCCGTAAAGTTTCGCTACCATTTTACAACCTGTTTTGATTGTGAGAGATAAAAAACATGATTTGTAATGGCCAATAGAGTACTGTGTAAAATGGGGCATATTTGAAACTCATAAACATCCAAAGTTCCAAACCAAACATCCTTTGCCCTACCTAAAGATTTCACAGGTAAATGAGAAAGAAAATGTAGTTTCTTCTGTTACCAAAATTTAGACCAATTCCGGTAAATCTGGAGTCCCGGGGATGAGGCTATTTGACATAACAACATTAAAATACTAAAAAATTAAATAAATTTAAATAATGCTAGTGGACCAAGTAGTAAAACATGATACAAGTAAAAGATGTTGGACTGTGTAACCCTTTGAAACATGGAATACTGCCTGCCCGACTGCCTGCCAACATGTTAACTGTCAGGGAAGTTGATGATAATAAGGAAAATGAGAAGCATAGTATAAGACCTGTGGCTTCTTTTGAAACGATACATTAAAACCTGGACCGGCCAGATTCGAAATTTCCAATAACCACTTTTTTTTTGCCCCCGCTTTCCGACCGAAGAGCAAAAAGTTAAAAAGTATCCCAAGGCCCTTCACTATGCTATTGACTAAAGACCTATAGTGGTGTTTTGGATCTGAAAAATGGTTTAAGTAATAAAGTTTTCAATAGGCATTGACAGTGAAATGTTTGAAGGACAAAATAGGTTAGTGAGTTTAAAATCTACAAGCAGATTAAATATATTTCAACGTGTTGATTTTTTTCAGTTATTAAACTTGATTTTAGGAAGCTTTAAAAGGTATAATATGCAAACATTGGGTTACATAAAAAAAATATGAAAACTGGTTTATTATTTTAAAGTCACAATAAAGACAAAAAACAAGAGTCTAATTATTATTTTTTTACAGAGAAAGTGTCAATTGGTTGGTTAAGGATGCATACTATAGTTTGGTGTATGGTTCAATGGTAGAAAATCTCAATTGTATTTAGGGGTAAGGTGGGATGGGAGTATGTCATCTAGAAATGAACTGAATGATGGAAGGGAGAAGGGCCCACTGAGGGGTGATGCATAATGTAATACTGTTTAAGACCCCATTTTTGCATCATGTTTTTTAAAAGAATCAATTTTTTGCCCAAATGACCTCCTGTTTTTAATTGAAAAAATGTTACACCAACGACCCATATTTGAGAGAATTTGGCAATTTCGGGGGTGGGGGTGGGGGGGGGGGGTGGGGGTGGGGTGGGTGGGGGGGTGGGGGGTTAGTGTATGCACTTAAGTCTTAAAATTAATAAGTCCTAAACTCACTGCATTACAATATGTCATCCACCAAGGGACACAGTTCAGTGGGGTTGTACTTGTACATACATTGACAGGAACGCCTTGTGTGATCCTGGTGTCATATATCCATACAAAAAACAGGGGTTTTATAGTTTTTAAATACATTGGTGAATGAAAGCTACTGAAAAAAACTGTGCCAAGGGATGAGATCTGAGGTATGTTGATAACCATCCAGGTAATCAATACCAAAATCAAATCTGTCAATATCAAAAATACAAAATTTGTCATTTTCATTTGGGAGTGTTTGACTTGGAAGTGATCAAAAACACATTAAGAAATCTCAAATTGGTGGCAAACTGAGGGGCAACCATCCACAAGATTTTAGAGTTCCTTAAAGCGGCCACTGCACATTTTACAAAATTGAAAATTTCTTCAATTTGCTCTCAATGATAGTCTAGGCAATTGAAAGAAATAAGAGATTACTTTTACACATAAAAGTAACATACTCAAAAAATAGGTATGGACGTTAATAAGAGGTAAAGACCTCCAGGTAAATTTGTAGGCTAACTTTAAAAATTTTCCATAATCTTACAAAAATGTATAATATGATGAATATTATAGACTTTGTACTCATTGAAATTAAAAACCACAGGTCACAGGGACCGCTCAAACAGGGTGCATGCCGTGGGGAAACATGCATAAGGTAGATTTCTGCGTTAAATGCCATTTCCATGTCTGCTGAGATTAATGTCGCTTGGCAACATTAATTATAAAATTGTTATGTTTACCCATAAGGACGATTTGATTGGTCTATCATTTCAGGTGGGGCTAATGTATATAAAAGCCTTTACAACAATGCAAAAATATCAATTTTGAAAAATCTTGATGGGCACACGGCTATTTTCAAATGTGCCAGTGTCTCTTTAAAACATAGGCACCTGTATTTTAAACCAATTTCTTGGCCCCTGGCCTTATGGTTTATATTGGCATTTGTGTGGTAATGCCATCATGAAAATCTGACATGAGGATCCGAACCACTTTAATTACAAAATTAATGTAGACAACTCAAAGCCTGGCTAACAGGGGTCAGTTCAAATGGAAATTTCTGGGCCAGGTCAGCCTTAAAATAGCCAGATAACAAGAAAAACCTTTAACTGCTAGGCAGGGAGACTTGAATTTCAACACATGATCTGCCTGTATTATGTTACCGGGCAAGAAGAGGTATTTTCTTCGTTAACTAACCATGAACATGGAAAGACCCTAGGGTACAGCAATTTTTAGCTGTTGGCTATTTTTTAGGTTTCTCTGTGGCCCGGTTGCTTCTTTCAAAGCTGTAATCTGCGTTTGGATCAGTGATTAGATTAGAGTATTATGTGGATTATTATAGTTGCAACAGTAATTGGGTCTGATGGCAATGGATAATAAAAAGTCCTTTAAAAAGAAAGGGCGGAGTCCAGGGGAAATATCCATGTAAAAGGTATGGGAAGGGATAAAATAAGATGACATTTTGTGGGAGTTTTTGCAAGTTGAATTGTTGTGACTTTTTGACACAACTTAGCCGAGGCATACTAGAACTAAATATTTAAACCACAAAGTGAATAGGGGGCTTCAATCCCTTACATTTCCGATTTTTAAAGGAAAAAAAGTGAACAATCAACATAGAACATACTACACATTATTCGGGAAAACAATCAACGCTAAACTTACCCACCACAAGATTGACCACTTCAGACTCACCAGCAGAACTGGAAGAGCAATTCCGGATATTTTTCATGTAACTGATCGTAAAGTATTTACAGGATTCGCACACTACCAACTGTGATCAATAACATTTTGTTTTAAATATTATAAAGAAAGCCCTTCCCAAAATTTAAAGCTCCCACGTTCATCAACATTGTTCCCCCCAATGACTTCATGTTCTTTTCTTAAATTTGTACTTCTGTCAACCCAAAGACTTAATTTTTCAAAATGTTTCAAAATGTTCATCCACCCCGTGCACTATTCAATTCATATACAAACCTATAACATTTGTTACTCATGACATCTCCTGTCATTCCCCGGATTGATCGTAAATATCACATTTTATAAATTGTGCTAAACAAATGAAATCAAAGGTCACAACGGCATCTAGGTAAAGGTTAAACACGGAACTGCACTATACTACTAAAAATGAGATCTGTCCTGTCCGACTATTCGTTTTGGACGCACTTGTGACCTATTGAGCTGAGTTTGGCATCAGTTAGAAAACAACACCCTGATGTTTATTATCAGGGTTTCAGGGTGACCCAAAAAAAAGTCTCTGGAGGTCAATTTTGCATAAAAATGTTGTAAAATGCCCAATAAGGACCGCTAATTGAGCAAAGAACAATGTCAAATGTCACACACACCACCAGGGACAAAGTTTTTGGCTTTCAATTTGGCAAGAAATCCAAGTAAACAAGAAAGCTGGGCGACCACAGAGTTACATCTATACTTGACTGCAGAACATTCTTTGCAACCAACACTAACTGCCTCCTCTAAATAATTGTAATAGTAATGCACTTTTCACCATGTCTAAATGTAATGTAGAAATGAAGTTTCGTATTTCAGTCATGATCATCAACAGTACTACGCATGTAGCAAAAAATTTAAGAACTCATTAAAGGTGGCTGATCCAACAAAATCCAACCATTCTGTTTCCTCTAATCCTCCTTAAAACCAAGCATTAATCAGGTCCAAACCGTTTTTGGATAGTGAAAGATTTTGAACGTTTTTATTCATAAACATCAAAATAAAACTTCTTAAAGAGACAGAGGAGATGTGGTCCAAAGTTTAAGTCATCCGTTTAATTTCAATGCACTAAAAGATTAAAAAGACGTGTTAACCAGCAAATCACTGTAAAAAATTACAAATAAAAATATTCCTTGACACCTATACATTTCAATAATTTTTTTCTTCAATATTTCCAATTTCATTTTACCTACAGTCTAAATTTGTGTGATTTTCTTTTTTTTGGCCGCTCGATGCTCACTCCCCTTTTGTGGCCTGTTACTCCCTCTATCTTCCGTTTTTTTATTTAGTTGACTGTAAGCAAGTGTGGAAGTGTGATCGCTTTTTATTTCTACTCTTTTAACATAATATCTTTTTGTAATGTAGTTATATGTTTTTCGGCTGGACCTGGGCCAAAGCCAAAAATATCGTATGCGAAGGACGGAATTTGATGATTGCATTGTTCTTTCCTTTTGCACCTCTTTACCAGTTTTGCATGTGTAAATGGTTATGTTGCGTAAGTAAAACAAGCAACTCACATACTACATTCCAGCAATTGGCACATATTGAAGAAACTCAAGGTCAACATGTTCCATGGTAATATATATTTAATGGCGCGAAGGGACGGATTGATAGATTTCATTGTATTTTTGAAAATTAACATTTGCTTACTTATTATCAAAGTTATCCGAGGTAACAATGAATGTTTAACACATATTAAGTTTCAAATATATGCATTTATCAATAGAATTTGGATCTTAAATTTTACTCAATTACAATTACGCTTTTATTAACACAATGTTCTTTTGCGACGGGAACGGAATGCGAACGGGACAGAATCAATTCCTGCCTCATTTATTGGCAGTTATCAACTTTTTCATATAAAATTGCATTTCACTCCACTTTGAGTGAAGCAAGGCAAATTAAAGCAACATTACCATATAGAACCATTTGTTTGCTTAAAAAAACCATTTTAAATACGGGTACATAATATCCTTTCGTGCATTGTTTTGGGCGTTGCATACACTAACTACCATATACAACAATATGAAGCAGTTTTACTGGTAAAAGTCACACATGTTTTAATTTCAAACTACCAAAAAACTCGACCATCCCCCCCCCCCCCATGTGATCTACTGTAATTAGTTTAAAGGAAAATTCGAGCGTGGTGCCTCGTAACGCATGCAAGTGGTAAAGAGAAACTGGCCCATTTGAAAAATGTGCACAACACACCTCAGAATTTTCAAAATCGATATTTTTGCATGGTTGTAAAGCTTTTATATACAAACCTCACCCAAATATTAAAGACCAAATCAGCTTTCTCATGGGTAAACTAACACGAGTTTAATAATTTAAAAACTTCGCCGGCGACGTTAAAATTCAGCAGACGACTAAAATGGCTTTTAACACAAGAAACACGCACTCCGTATGCATATTTCTTCACGCTATGCACACTGTTTGAACCTGGTCTATAAACCCTTTGGTTTTAATATCATGAGTATGAGTCAAAAATCCTTAAGTATTACATTGACACATTTGTTTGAAGTATGGAAAACTTAAAGTTGGCCTACAAATTCCTGGATTTCTTTATCCTTACATATCATGTCCCTATCTGTTTTGGGGTGTTTAATTTGATGTTAAAAATAATCTCTGTTCTTTCCAATGAGCCTAGCCTATCATGTGAGAGCAAATGAAGAAATTTCATATTTTGGTGAAAATGTGGCCAGTGCCGGCCGCTTTAATGTCTTTTCAGTTACAATTTCTACCTGCACTTTGCTCCTTTGGCTTCCAAAGAACATTGAATGATGCCAGTTCAATGATCAATTAAAAAATTTCACTGATAAATAAACCATCAACATAAATCATTTTGCCAAAATGTTCTTGTTCGATGTAATGAGTCAACTAACTCGTGTTGAAAGAAGCACAGAGATCCTGAAAAAGCGAGTAAAAAGGGCCCAAAATGGGCTGAAAATTAATAAGTGCAGATATTTTGATAGCGCCCATTTCCTGAAATCAAGAACTTCCTGAAATTTACATCCCAGCATTGTTACAACTTCTACATTTTAAAATAACAACTTTGTTACTTGGAAATTATAACAAACAAGTTTTAAAGAACAAGACTAGTTTAAGAAAATATCATGAAAATAATAGCAAATAATAAAGGATGCAGCATTGTGGATATTCACCCACATGTGAACATTTGGGACTTTCTTATATCCCCCAAAACCGTGTGAATGGGACTATTCCATTTTTAGATAGGGGCTTAAAGTGCCCTGAGGCTGAAGCTAGAAGCACTTCCCTCATGGTATTGAGAGTATTTCAGCTGGATACATGTACGTGAATTAGACAATATACGAATTTTTAAAACATTTTTTTAATCATTTCGTATAGTAACTGAATTTTGTATATCAAAATGAAGTTTTTCAAAAATTTATTGCTTAGTAACAAACAGAAGGGGCATGAATCTGTTGATACCTAAAAAAACTTTTCATAATAAGCATGCAAGCTAATTTTTTCTGTATGTTCATTAGGCAAATTTTTTTTCCGTCCTGTCCGCACTCGATTCCGTCCCGTCATGACAAGGACACACTGCTATAGTTTAAGGTAAATAGTGGAATGATGTTATTTTTGTTAACATGACAGTTGCAACAATATTTGATATTTGGAATTTCATTCAATTTGAATACTTTTTTAGCCCTCGAAAATAAAAAAAATTGCCTCAAAATGCGACGGGACGGAATTTTAAATATAAAAACACAACACCCTTTATTCTGTTTTTTTTTTTTCCTCTTTAAAAACTTTGAGAACTTTTTTATGTTTTGAATTGTGTGATCAAAGAAATATTAAAAAAGGCAAAAAACAGAATTTTTATCTCTTTTTATAGTATTAAGATATACAATTTTTTTCCAAATTCCGTCCCGTCGCGCTAAGAGGGCGCCATTTTTATCTTTATTTGCCCTTTATTTCAATACCGATGCATGTAATCGCAAAAAAATTTTTGGGTTCATAGGCTTTTGTTCGTACCCTTTGATAGCCATGGGTGTATTTACTTCAATAGCACTTGGATTTTTAGGTTTTGGTGATGCCCATTTTTGGCTTTGGCCCGCCTGTCTTATTAGTACATATCCATATACTTAAAATTGCAACATTTCATAAACTACTATACATGTAGATTTTAGAGGATATAACAAACGGCACAAATATTTTCTCTCTGCACATCTTCTACTGAAAACAGTTCAAAACCCAAGCGCATAGAGCGGGTAGCCCGTATTCTACCTTTCGCCCAAAAAACAAAACCTACAAGATTGTAAATGCCCCATATGTTACTGCTGGCACACATGCTCATGTTGTTGCTGTATTTTCTGAAGACTTAGTAAGTAAGATGCCTGAGACACTTGGAAAGAAATATATTTCAGCTCAAAAAATTGTCTACTATTGTCTTTTCACATTTCCTGATAGAACACACACACACTAAAAAATTGGCATACAAGCCTCTGTAAACCTTAGAACATTGTAGCTATTAATTTGTAAGTTCCATTACCATTCATATGGCCCCTACTTTTTAGGGGCGGCGCCGACGGCCGCACCTATTAGCGTGGCTTTGGAAAACCGTTACGGGTGCCGGTAGTACGTAATGGGTGCGGGCCGCGTAGGCGATGTGTGCCTTATTGTCCTGTTGGCGCTCACCGAAGTACCCCTCAAAAACGTTCAATTTCTCTCTAGGTTCTATATGTTCAGACACAATTACGATACATATTATTCAACAAAACATATAACAGACCCTCTGAAATGCAAAGTAAGTCTCCATACCCCTTCAGTTCCTCGAGATAACGTTCATCTGCTCGGCAGTACTAATATAATATCTTTCGCAGTCTGTGACACAACAACACTTTCCGGACCGCCGGAGGAAACTGTAGCCAATTGAGATTCTATGTTACATCACGATTTATGTTACATAGCGGATAAGGTTCAACCGATAATTCGGATCGGATATCGTAATCGGGCCGATATTACCCATAATCGTTAAAATATCGGATCGGCAAAAAAAGAGGCTTTCTTTACCGATATGTGAGTGAAACCAAAACGTCAGCAGCAGTCTCTTTTATGCTGAAATTTATGTTTTGGTTTCTTTTAATCCAATCTGAGAATTCGTATTTTTTATAAATGCAACAAGAAGAAAATACCCTAATTGCATACATACTCAATGTGAAATGTTAATTTTGTTAAGAATAACCCCCATACAGCTAAAAAAAAAGTAAAGCCAAATAGCTGTTAAAAAAATTACAGTACCATATACTTCTTTGTAGTTTTATAATTTCCTTGGATCAACCCTATAGTTACCCATTGCATTAACCATGGGAAATTATAGGGTAGTTGGGAATTGTCCATATAGATAAAAAGGATAAGGTGTGGAGGTAATGTAGAAATGTGCCCTGGTGTAGTTGGAAGGAGGAACCTGGGTTAGTACGGAAAGGGCCACTCTTTCTAGATGAGAAGGGGGATCTGTGTTAGTTGGGAAGGACGCTCTGTGACCTGTGAAGGGCTCCCAGACAGTTGTGGAAGGGGTCTTGGATAGTTCGAAATGAAGAAAAGACCTTGGGACTTTGGGCAGCTAGTAAAGGGCCCTGGTATAGTTGCAAAAGGGCCCTGTGGTCGGTAGTCAGACAGGGGGCCCTAAGGTGGTGACAAAGTTTAATAATGCTACAGGTTACGTCTGATAAGGTTCACCAACAACTAAACTGTTCATACTATATTCTTGTATTTCAATATATATATATATATATATATATATATATATATATATTTTATACTTATTTCAAACACTTTTGTACTAAGCAAGTTGCAATAAAACTTCATGAATTCAATCTGATATTGTGTCTACCGTTTCTTTCTTACATAAGTATTTCCCAACTACACAGAACAACCCTTTCCTTTTTAAGGAATTTTTATTTCATTTAAATGGTTATGATGGATGACTATTCAGAAGGGGAAATCTGACCAAACTATCCAATTTTTACTAAGCCAAATGGGGAGAGCACAGTTTGTTTGCGAGCCTAAGTTCTTGTGAATGCTAAACTAATTACAATATAAATTACCATTTAACTATTCAGTAATGCTTACTTGTGATAGCAAAGTAAGTGAGCAAGAAAGTAACACTGTCTTTAAGTGCCGACTGAATTCAACAATAATTAAAAATAATAAAAAAGTTAAGAACCATAAACATTTCATGTTACTTGAACTAAATTTTAAACCCTAATCCCCATCTGCCAGAGGGAGTGAAGGAAATATGGATAGAGGGGAAGAAAAAGTGCATTTGGGTCGGTGTCTCGCACCCAGCCCATGACCCCGGTGCAACACACATAACGACGGTGCCACGGGCCCTCCAGCCTATTTCGTGCCCCTGATAATGTCTTTGTTTGATGAGGCAATCACACTCCAGGGACTTATTGCATTTTTTTTACTCAGTGCCTTGGCGTTTGTTGGTGTTATTACATTAGGGTTAACGTCCCTTATACATCAATAAGAAACTAATTAAGTGAAGTCATCAATTCAGTCATTAGGAAGACAATTATTTTTTAGATAATTGAATAGATAAACAAATTGATGTTCCATTTTTGTACGATGCATTTGTGACATCATAATACCCCTTTTTGTAAACCTTCATTAAGATTTTTTATCTCTGTGTAATTAAAACTTTTGGTTCATTTAACATTGTTATAAACATATGGCACAATACGTCATGAACAATATGAACTCTAATAATATCATCCAACCCACCTATTCTGGCCATCATAACTCCCCTGCCTTATCTAATTTAGATATTGGGACTTCTATTCATATAACAAACCATTAGTAATCATCCAGATAAGCGGAGAATCCCACCTGATGTTTGATTGTACAGATAGAGGAATTATTAATTGAGGTGTAAGGATGTGTTAAAATGCTGGCCTTGTTTCAGGAGTAAATGATTACGGGTCAGGATGGGAAACTTTTTTCGAACAATCGTAAGACTGGATCTTGGAGTTACTATAATGGTTTGCAACATTTCAGTGGGGTGCCTCTTAACATTGGCAAAATCCATTTTTATGCTAAATTCTGTTTGTTCAAACAAGAAAAAAATCCTCACAACCCAGAATACTTTACAACAATGACCTTCATTAAACCCCTAAAATCAGATATTTGCCTGAAAGAAAACCGATCCTAAACATCTAAAATGTTTTATAATGTAATGTGGAACCATTTGCAGGAGGGACGTAACAGGAGGCACTTGTCAGAGGGGACAAATCACTGATTTTTTCTCAGTTGGAGGTGGTTTTGAGGCAGATTTCCTGGTCAAGCTTTTTCTTCCTGGTCCAAGCTCTTTAGGGTGGCAACCATGCCCCCCCCCACCGCCTGTTATGGTACTTAATTACAGCAAGTCGCACAATGCTGTCTGAAGACATGGCTATTTTGAGATTGGTAGGTGTAATACTACCCTTGTACAATAAATTACTGTAAAACACTTTAATATCGCGGGTACTTTATTTCGCGAATTGCCGAGAGCCGACATTTTAGCGGGGATTTAATTTCGCGATTCAAAAAGTTTTATTAATACTAAGTGTCCGCGAAGTCTGCCGAATTTTGATCTCCCTGCTTGCTTTATGCATCCGACATTCACATGTCAGCAAAAACCGTCAGTGTAATCAGTACTCCTTAAATTCCTATTTTAAAGCAAGTGGGCCAGACAAGTGTACGGGTCAAGGCAAGAACTTCAAATCACTAGCGTCCGTGTAAACCTCCATTAAACCATCCCGTAAACCCTTGTTGTTCGACACACGATCGTCCTACAGCCGCATTGCCGGCCCGCGCGACCCCGAACCTTTAGTATTGAGTTTATTCTAGGGCCAGGCAGAACACAAGCTTCTATCAAAGCTAAAAACTGGTGCATCTGTCTCGAAATTGACCAAAACAAAAATCAGATGCAAAGTCACCATTTATGATAATTTCGAGGCCGGCCCCATTTGAAAATAATTCTGCACACTGGTTCCAATCGGTGAAAGGAATGTTCAGTGTGAAATCATTAATCATGGATGTGCCCTTTCCGAAAATACAACGCGCTAACAAATGACTAATGAACTTAGGTTTTCGGGAAGCCGAGATAAGTTTTAAGGACAAACAATGTTGAGTAGACGTTATGGGGAATTGATTGTGAATTAAAACATCTCAAAACATAAAGAAACTTTTTTAAGTGGGTGATAACAACCTCATAGTCATGATTTGATGAGTTGAGCCATTGATTGTTTACACTTTTATCAGGGTGGGACAGCCTAGGCTAATGGTTTTAATTTGCCAGTTTTTTACTTTCGGCAAAATTTGAGGTCCTCTTTCTCTCGCGAAATTGTGTTTTTGCAGTATTTTAGAAAATTGTAAACTTTTGAGTTGCAGTCTAATTTGAAATGCGATTTGGCCCTGTAAGTTGAATAGAAATTACGTTTTTTAAAACATCCTTTTAAAGGTAACATTGGAGCTCAGTGCTTGAACAAGCCTTGTTTCAAGCTATAGTACATTTGAAAAATCTTCAAGTTTTGCCTTGCTGTACTTTTTGGCCTCACACTTTTGGTTGGGCCCCTTAATTTTGACGTGAACTTCGATCGACCCCATATGGGACTACTATACCTGGCCAATCCCTGAAATTCCATGCCCATAATAAATGTCAAGAAAAACCCGCCGGCAAGAATGCAAACTATCCATTGTTTTCATATTTTTGCCTCCCTTTAGGAAATTACCACAGTAAAACAGAACAGGACATCCTTTTGCTTGTTTGTGGTATTTGTTTCTCGTCTATGAACTCATAATATCAATAGTACAATCTTGGTCAAATATTTCCTCAAGTTCATTTAAATCAACATAGCCGGTGTTATACTGTTTGACAGTTATTGGCTGGTAAGTTGGCCACGATTGAGTGACTTTAAATTTGAAGTGGGTCAATCCAAGTGGCCAGAGCTAAGCTAGGGCTTTCTGTCTCTTTTGCCTTTCGGACTTTGAAGTTTGCTGAAGAGAAGAGCTACGTCTATGCCGCGTGTGGTACAGAAAGTCTCCAGTTCCAATCCACAGCATATCGCAATGTGACCCCTACTGGGATTATTCTATTTAGCAATACATTTAAGTTCTGATTTATTTGGGACCTTTTAAAAGCCATAAACGCTGTGGATTATGGTTCATTTGCAATTGGGGAATGAACCATGAATAGCTGGTCCCTTTGGTGGGGACAGCAATTCACTCCATGTACCAATAGTCCCATAGCTTCAACATTGGGGAGAGGGCAGCAGCTATCATGCAGCTATAAGACAAAACATTTTGTTTGTCCTCCAATGATCAACCTTGTTTGAAATCAGAGAAGTGTTTACTGTAGACAACCCTAATTTTCAAAATTCAAGATGTTTTTTAAAGTGAATTTTATATTTTAAATTACGCAAACAAGCATTTTGAAACGGTTCCTTAGTTCCTTGAAAACAGTTCCGTAGGTTTCGCTGAAACTTTATTTTGTAAAACAGTAGAAAAGTATAAAATCTTATTTTTGCCCAAATTTAACCTACTTAAATTTTTTTGCTGATTAATTTTAAATTTTTTTTTATATTAGAAATACAGAAGTTT
Organism: Ophioderma brevispina; assembly: GCA_023653785.1. Taxonomy (NCBI): domain Eukaryota; kingdom Metazoa; phylum Echinodermata; class Ophiuroidea; order Amphilepidida; family Ophiodermatidae; genus Ophioderma; species Ophioderma brevispina. The sequence continues at coordinate 49,705 of JAMKCH010005419.1, forward strand.
TTCCAAATGGCCAACCCATCTCAAAATTAGTGGTGTTGAACAATCAACTGTTTTTGGCCTAATCATAAATAGGGCCTCGCCAAAAAGAATTTTTCAAATCTTAACATATTCATTTTTGGGAATCGGAAATCTAACCCTTTTTGACCTTGTGAGTCACAGGGTGTTACAACAAACAGTTATAAATAGACATGAAAAACCTTTATATATCCCTAACCCAAGAACAAAATGTCTATTCATGGATGGGGTTTCAGCCAGAGAGTGTTTTGAAACCAATCCCCATAATCATGCATTGCAATTGCCTACAAAACACTTACTTATGGCTATAAGTATTAAAGAAGTTGAACTGCAAGACATTCATGATCACGGAAATTAACCTAAGTACTAATGCTTTGTGGTTAAAATGAGTTTTTAACGTTGGGTGTTTTTTAAGAATAGGAAGATTTTGGATCATTGACCTTATTGAGGTGAAATTTTCCCAAACTGGGCATTGTGGGATGGAGTCAATACATCCTCTGGGGTAACCTGACCCCGGACTTGAAGCTGTTGTCAACCAAAGACCTCTGGGCTTATCCACTTAATTTTAAATCCAGGATGCCCATGATGCATTAATTAAATCCACCATGCAGAAATATAATTTAAGCCATTATTTTTAACCTGACTTACAAGGGCAATGGTAACCCTAATAATCATTGAGAGCAAACACCAATGTGAAAAATAACATTGTTTTTGCTCTTCCGGCGAAAATTGAACTTATTAAGGAAACTAATACATTTTGGACTCCACTGACCACAAACAAAAATCTTGTTAATTTCACTAAATTATTATTTAAAGGGACACAAGGTAGAGATTTTATATAGGATATAGCTTAACTTTTCGCTAAATATTGCACTTATGGGTTCTATAACATCTATCAAAATGAATTTTGAGGTTGAGGGACATAAGTTCTGAACTTATATGCTGTCCTAATTGGTCCTTAGGGAATCCTGTTCTTCATTGTCATGCACAAAGAAAATACTAAAACTTGTTTTGAAAAAAAATTGTTGGTGGTGAATTTGATGTACAGCTTTTATTTTGAACTAAAATAACTACTCGTCTTGCAAAGGTTTGGCTAATTGCATCTATTTTGAGATCAAAACCTCCATTAGGCGAACCTAGCCGTAGCACTTAATAAAAATTCCTTTAAAAACGAAAGGGCAAGTCAAGCTGGAATAGGCATGTAATAGGTATGGGAAGGGATTAGTAAGATTACATTTTGTGGAGTTTTTTCATTTGACTTATGTGATTGTTTTGGACACAGTTAGCCGAGGTATACATGAACTAAATAATTTAAACACAGAGTGAATAGAGGTTTCATATCCCTCTATTACATTTCGATTTTTAAAGATAAATTCGACCAATCCAATTACAACATAATACACTTATTCGGGAAACAATCATGCTATACTATCCACCACACGGTTTACCACTGCAGACCACCAGCAAACTAAAGAAGCAATTCCAGATATGTTGCATGCCGACGGACGTGAAAGTAGTGATAGGATTCGGCACAGACTACCACCGTGATCACTACTTTTGTTTAATAATTATTTAAAGCCTTTTAAAAATGTAAAGCCTCCCACTTTCAGCAACATTGTCACCCATGACTCCTATAATTTTCTTAAATTTTACCTCTGTCCCACAAAGACTTAAATTTGTCAAAATTTTTAAATGTTCACCCACGGCATTGCACTATTTCAATTCATATAACACTTAGAACATGCGTTAACTCTTCCATCATTATTTACATATCCTTTCCAACATTCCACCGTATGTACTCGTAAATATCACATTCTATTAAAATGTGCACATAGGTAAAAGGTCACACGGGGAATGCCTAGTACTACTAAAAGAGATCTGTCTGTCCGATTAATGCGTTTTGAAGACCCTTGACCTATGGGCCCTGATGTTTTGACTGCAGGTAGAAACACACCCTGGAGTTTATTATCACGTTTTCAGGGTGACCCCAAAAAAATCAAATAATCTAGAGTGTTAATTTGCGTAAAAATGCCGTAAACCGCAAAACTTAAATAAGGTGCTGAATCCATCAAATCCAGACCAATCCAAATCCAGCCATTCATGTTTCCTAAAAAATATAAGAGCCTCCTTATTAAAGTTTCCTGTCCATTCAAAATCCTACCACTAATCCTCGAGGCCTCACTTATATAAAAGCAATTAAACAATCCAACTTGGAATAATTGAAAGCTTTTGAAAACGTTTTTATTCATGAACATCAAATGAAAACATGCTTAAAAATGGGCATTTCGTGATTCAACAGCATAGTCCCCCCTTTTGATTTACACCTAAAGAAATAATAATTTTTAAAGAAAGATAATTTTATATCATCTTAAACCCGTTGACTCAAGCATTTACAAAATAAAGGCAATATATCATCTTACAATACCTTCACATCCCAATTACAGGGATATTTCCTCTTGACGCGCTCTTTTTCCTTTTTAAAGGGAATTTTTAATTTATTATTCTGGAAATCGAACACCACCCACGACTTGGCTACCTGTGTGCCAAAAACTTTTAAGTCATCCTTCATTCAAATGCAACATCATGGCTCAATCCTACAAAATAAAGCAATTCCATCTAACTAATACCTTCACATACCCATTACATGGATATTTCCTCTAGACCCCGCCTTTCCTTTTTACAGGAATTTTTATTTATTTAGTAATTTTGATTTTTTAGGTTTTTTATTTATTATTAACGTTTAAGCATCCGTTCATTCAATGCACTCATAACGATTTAAAGACGCTGTTACCAACCAGCCAAATTCAACTGTAAAATTTCTCAGGACTTCGCTTATATTGCCCTGTATTTTCTACTCTTTTTGAACACTAATATCTTTTTGTAAATTTTACTTCAGGTTTTCGTTGGCGCTTCTTATTGAGTACATATCCATATGACGTAAATTGCACACCATTTCATAAACTATCACTCATGTAGATTTTTGAGGATATAATCGGCCAGAAATTTTCTGCAACACTGCTATTCGAAAAGAAGGTCAAAACCCAAGCGAATAGAGCGGGTAGCCCCACAGGCTACCCCCGCCCAAAAATAATACCAAACAAAATAACTAAGGTCAGACAAATTGGACCTAAAGATCACAGCAAATTAATTGATTACAGATATGTGATTTAGGATATCTTACCTCAGGACTAATTGACATTATGCAAAATTCAGAACCCAATTATTGTTGATTTATCTAATTTACTACATTTAACCTGGATAGTCAATATGTGTGCCCTTCTGAGTATTGGGGCTGAATATGCTCTTATTTGTCCTTCCTGTATTGCAATTTTTACCCTTGAACAAAAATTTACAGGGTTAACATTCTTAAACTTTATTTAAATTTTAAAGTATTAAAAAACGAAATAACTGATCATTTTATTTGAAGATAACAAGACAAATGTTTCACCTTTGAGTTTTGTAGGTTTGGCCCTCTTGCTTTTTTTTAATCTTTGTGTATATTTTTTAAGATCACCCTACGTAAGATTGGACATTTTAAAATATCAACTAAACCGAAATAACATATTAAGGTCGGCACTGACCTATACAGAAGACTCCTATCACGAAAATTGATAAAAGTATGTGAGGAAAATATATATACTTGCCACTTGCCCATATAGGTATTGAATGCAATATTATTAATTTTGACTACTTCTAGTACATTGGCTAATTTCCCATTCAGGGGGTGGTGCCAGGGTAAAAATCTTAAGAGGGGGGCGAAAAATTACATGATTAACTCATAGGTAAAACGATCCCTATTTTTAACCCTTTTTCCCCGAATTTTGAAACTTTTAGGGGGAAGCCTCTCCCCTTCCCGCTACCCTCCGATTCACCCTGCCTAATTTGTGATTAAACAAAGTGGACTTTTGCCTCTGGCAATATTATATATACAGGACTATAATATAGGACACATAACAGCACCAAGCTGTATGCGTCACGAGGCACATGTTAGTAAAATTATTTGTTAATTTCCTGGAGGACAGCGGAGTGAAGTTGCTTGTGAGGCCCTTATCAATTGGCATTAACCCTTAATTCACACCACTCGCGGTTCTGTGAGGGAAATTATGCAGTATTTGTGGCGAATATGGATGCAAACTTAGGCGCATCTGCATATATGCCAACCAGGGCCATATGCAAGATTTATTTTTGGTGGGGTGTGGGCCTTTAAAAATTGGATCCTTTTTCTCCTTTTTGCCAAAAAGTGACCTAACCCACGAAAATGGGCCTGTTTTTTTACTTTTAACATCTCATACAAAAATAAAGTGGAATTTCTTGTCAAAAGTTTTTTTTTTTTTTTACTTTTTATCAAAACAATCAGCAAAAAAGTCGACTTTTTCACCCTTTTGTGGAATGGGGGAGTGTGACGCACCCTACCTCCTGCCATTACGGGCCTGTATGCAAACCAACATGCCAAAATTAGAAGCCTCCCTTTCATACATTGCATAGAATGGGAAAGAGTCAAACGAGTATGTTGAACTAATCATGTGGCGAGGGTGAAGATTTCTGCCAGCCTTGGATATTTCTTATAGACTCAGTAATTGCTTTATGAAAACTGAAGAATCAAGTAATAACATATTTCGCATTACTAGCTCAAACATCCAAGTATTCCCTCATGCCCCATTTAGTAAACATTGTTCTTAGATTTCTATTTTATTGATGTAACTCCCCTAATGTACCAATATGTTGATCTTTACATGGTGATGTCATCATAGCCTCATCTCCTGGGACTCAATTCAACGACTCCAATACCGATTACATACTGAAGAAATTGACCACATATATCTGGGCCATCAAAAACAAGACCTAACACAGTGCAGTGGAATGAGATTGTATGGGTGACCTGAAAACTTGCCATTGGTTATGGGGAGAAAATAAATTTATTTTATGGTCTGTATAAGCTACTATTTTTAAAATAATAAAAACAAGGTGGTCTATATCATTTTCCTAAGGGTAAACCTTTCTAGCTAAACACTAATTCTAACACAAACTCTAATTGTAACCTCTTATCCAGATTATCATGTGAGTCTATACCAGTGCCATAGCTAAAGTGAATCCTTTAATTATTGAGCCAATGAATGGTAGTGATTGAATTAGTTCCTCTGAAAAAGTTTGGGAATTATTTTGAAAGGAATAGATATGGTAATTAGCCCAATAAGAAATATGTAAGAAGAAAAGTAGTCCCAGGTGGTATTCTGAAAGGGAGTCTAACTTTAGACCAAGGTTAACCAGGGTTAGTTCCTATCAGAGTGGACCATTTTTTCCTTGTACAACCTACTCTAAAAATGTGCTGTAATGGGGTGAGAAAATTCCACAAGGAATTTTTCTCACCGTCACATGTTAAATTTCACAGTATTTGAAAATATTAAAAAAGGTCCACTCGTGTAGGACTAACCCTGGTTTTAAACCTGTGGTCAAGTTAGACTCCCTTTCGAATACTAGCAGTGGGATTAATTTCTGCAAACCTTATGAACGATACCCATTATTATGCGATAAGAACCCTTACCTACTAAAAACCTATATGCTATGTAATGACTTTCTGTAAGGTGAAACCATATTTATAAGGACATGTTTACAATAAGTATGTCATGTTCCAACCTAAACCAAACCACTTCGTTATCCTTACTTTGATATGACTGTAATTTTGAACTTTTGCCCAATTTTAATCAAACAGGTTCAAGCATCAATTGTATGTTATGGTAGAAATGACGCATGTATGATTAACAACAGATGTGTCCATAGTATGTGCTATAAATAAACAACATTAATAAACTATGGAAACTGACAGTGACGTGCGAGTTGTCTGTTGTACAAAGTGATGTAGATTTTTTTTTTTTTTGAAATCCATATGCTTGAGAGAAATTGTATGAATACTGAATAGCTCTGAATGTAGGTAGATGTGTAATTATATTAATTATGTGACATAGGTCCACGTAATGACTATGAAAATCAGATAGGTTTGAATTATTAACAAAATGCGAGTAAAAGTACAATTCATAAGGCAAAAAAGCTCTTGAAAGATTTGGGCTGGTATTCGGAAAGGCGTCGAACTTTAGACTTGGGTTAAACCCGGGTAGTTCCTCCATGAGTGGACAGTTTCCTCCAACATACTCTAAACTGTGCTGTATATGGTGAGAAACAATTCCTAATGGATGGCCGGACAATTCTTACCCGTTATATTTAACTTTGGCAGTATTTTTAAAATTGAAAACAGGCCCACCTTGTAGGACTAGCCCTGGTTTAATCTCAGGACTAAAGTTAGACTCCTTTCGAAAATACCAGCCTAAGCCCGATGTCAATACCCTCCACTTCGCGGTCCGCGATATCTCGGCTGGAGGACTTGAACCCGATTTTTTTATTACCCTCTTCGAAAGAATTTCTATCGTGCTCGATGTATTTTGGAAGCTCTTCGCGGAGAAGTTAGAAATTTGTTCAACTCTTGGCGATATCGCAGCCGCGAAAATTCTCTGATTGGCCGTTCAAGGAACCAAGGTCGGGCGATTACCTCATGAAAACCAAGCTGAACCCTGCTCTTAAAAATCTCCCTATCAGCCTGATAATCAACAACACTACCATCCAAGTTAAATACACATTAATGGCCAATTATTAAAAGCTGTGGATGTAGTGGAAAATTCAAGAGAAGTATGATCCATGGGCTTATTATTTTTAAGGATATCGTAACGAATGTTTAGTAGGTAGTCTGTTTAATACGAAATGTTTGTTTACCCACCCTGATTCATTCTGAGTCGCCGCATTCCTACATGTGGCATGTATAGTCAACCCACCCGGTGTACAACGGGGTGTACAAATGTAGGTAGGTAGTATAATCAACTGGGCTTTAACATATTATTAATAATACAAACATGTCAGCAAATGCGGAAGATGTGCGAAATAAGTACACCATACAAAATAGTACAGAACATTACAAGAATTAAAATGTATATTGGCACATCAGTCTGTATTACTTGATCAACATGCCTGGCTAACAATTTGAATATAATTTGACTAGTAGGCCTATCGTAAATAATGTCGCTCGTCTATTCTAGTGCTAGATCTTATTCGGGAAATCCACAACAATCCAACGCTATATTCGTCAAAATACAGACGGTAGGTTAGATAATTCTCTCAAATTTGTTATCCAAAAGTGTCAACGGCAAAATTTTTGTCAAGAAAAATAATATAGACCAGACTTCCTCGCGAGACACTTATCGCTCGGAGTATACATGACTTTTGTCGCGCGGTATTGCGATGTAAACTTTCCCACGGCGGCATCGCGCGAGAAATCAATAAGTGGAGTATACCTCCTGGTCTTTAGAATCTAATGTATATTATTTTATTTTGCTTATTTCATGCCATTTTACCACAATTTTTGCTGACGGCCCTTTACAATTTCAACATGGGGTAATTCATCCTCTCATGTCCAGGTAAAAACCATCTATTCCTTGAAAAAGTAAATTTGGTACATTTACCATGTGATCATGTAACATGTTGAATTGGTTCAAACAACTCAAAACTATTTGTATATTTTAATTTTTCTATTAGCAACATACTATTATGTCAAATTTGACAAAGAACTCAGCATTGCAGAGACTGGTAGTGGTACAGGGTCAGCACCAGGGTAAATCATAGGGGGGCAAAACATCATAGGGTCCCGGGGGTGCCACTCGAAATATACTTGTAGCACCCCGTTAAAGAACCACGGATTTAGGGTGCTTGAAAGGCAAACGCGGATCCGCGCGGAACCGCGTTTAGGGTCTCAAATAGCTGAATTTAGCATAAGAAAGGGTGTTTTTTAATAGGACTATCCTCGCTTAGGGTACTCGTTAAATGATCCAACTAGCGGTGATATATTCATTACTTTATGCATAATACAGCGATTTTACAATTTACACCCATTTTTGTCGCCGTATTTTGTATACATGTTTACGGGGTTTCGGAGCGAGATCGAGACGCATCGGCACTGTCTGGCTTCTATTTATACCCGGAAGTACCAGTAATTAACAGATAGTTAGTGCTCCGTCGATAAACTACATCAGGCATGAAAATGTCGGCAAGATAGTCTCGTAATTTGTTTTTCTCACTTTTGGTACTAACTCCAGAATAATTGTTTAATTGAAAGCTCGATTTGATATCAAATATTCATCATAAAGCATCTTTATCGCCGATATATCCCTGGACTTACCCAGGCCATCGTCACTTTTCCATTTGGGCGAACCCGGCCCCCGGCCGAACTCTTCGGCCCGTGCTAAGGGCTACTGTGTCACAACTTGAGCGGTGTTTGGTGAGCTCGTTTTCTAATTGGTTATTACTTTCCCTATTTGGTGATTTTTGTTATTGGCGCTATTGCATACGACTTATTCACAGGCATATAAATATTAGAAAATAACTGATAAAAACATAATGTATAAACATGATAGCAGTAGAAAAATGATGTCACCTATAAATCCACATTTAAAATATCCTACCAAATTAAAGCATGCTTCGTAATTGGCTATTTTTGTCAAAATATAAAGTGGTCAAGAAAAGGATTTTGTAACAAGATGATACTTTGTATGGTTTCTGATGGTCCTGGGTTTTCGGCTTCTTTGGGTTTCAATAGTTGATGAGCATTGGGTCTGGATCACAATCAGCTATTTTATTTCAAATATGTCGATCAAATAACATTTTTTAAACACAAGTAGACACTTTGGATGGTTTCCTAAGAATGTTTTTTGAGTGGTTCCGGGGTTTTCCGGTTTTTTTCTATTTCAGTGGTAATTAAGATACCTTGATGGTTTCCCAGACGATTTCTGGATGTTCCCGTGGTTTTTCGGCTCTTGTGTATCATATGAATTATGAGCATTGCCTGGACCTCAATGTAGCTTTTTTTGGTTAAAAGGTCAAATTATGATTTTTTAAAAGAAAAGTGAACCCTATGGATGGTTGACAGCTTGTTTTTTTTATGGATGTTCCCTGGCTTTTTTGGCTACGGTGTTTTTCTGTGTATCGATGGTTGTTGAGCATTGCCTGTGAACCCAAATCAGCTATTCGGATTCCACAATGGTCAAAGTAAAGATTCCCCTGGTCCGTGCAATGTCAATCCTTAGTGTAGGGGGGATTTATATTTCAAAGCAAGTCCTCATTTAGGAGGTGTTTGATCCTTATCATCCTTGTTTTGGGTATTAGGCGATTTCATCCAAGTCCTCGCTTAGGGTATCTTTTTGCTTGGGTAAAATCCTTGTTTTGGTATATATTTCATCCGAATCCTCGTTTGGGTATCTTTGCTTGGTAAAAATCCTTGTTTAGGGTCGGTTTGAAATTTTTGGATCCTAGCTTAGGGTCATTTTTGAAAGTCATTCCGCGCGCGTGCTTACAACATTTTACACATGAGGGCCCCCCCGGGAATCATGGGGCTGAACTTATACTATTACCCATAATGGTTGAACCTAATTTTACCAAGTTATTGCCTTGCCCCGTCCCTGGGCTGGTTTGTTTTGGGCGTGGTACTATAACTAATACATTTTATGGGTGTGGATAATCTGCGAGTTGTGAGTCGCGAGTTACGATTTGCGAGTTACGAGTTGCGAGTTTGAGTTGCGAGTTCATGAATGACGAGTTGTGAGTTAAAATGTGCGAGTTGCGAGTTGAATTTTGCGAGTTGATTTTTCGAGTTGTGAGTTGCGAGTTCCTTAATGCGATTTGCGAGTTGGATTTTGCGAGTTGACATTATATGCGAGTTTGTTTACATGCGAGTGTGCGAGTCCTATATTTGCGAGTTGCTATCTTCTTCATTTTAAGCCGATTAAGGTTTCCATTTCATCCCTAATTTCACTTATGTTTTCATAACAGCATACATACAAAGTTTAAATTGTATCAGATATTCAGTTTCCATCATTGTATTGCAATAACCTATGACTATTGTACAACTAACTGTGGGTGCGAAAACAAGCCTAGTTTTGTTTTTCACCCTTGCCTGCAGGTGCACCGAAGATTACACCCTCGCCTAAAATGATGTAACAAGTCTTCATCTCTCCCCCTCTGAAAAGTCGAGCTAAAATGTCTTTGTTAACAACTTTGTGAAATTTCTAATTTAGTATTTGATCCAATACAATGAAATAAAGGCGATTATTCACCTCTGTTTTCACCGTTAGTGCACTTTCTGTAGCCACTACTTATACGAAGTCTACAAGTTTCAAATTATATAAAGGCATATTTATGAACACAGGATGAAGGAGCTGGCTGAACAAAGAGGATAGCTCTATCTTTTTTCTATCAGAACAAAAAGCACCCTTGAGGGTTGGTCTTAGTTAATTTAGTAACCTCATGACCTGCAATGCAAAGCTTTCCATTTTGGTAGAACGGGAGGAGGCGCTATGTAGGGTGTACTGAGAGTGGAACTTTTTAAAAACTAAAGTTGAGGAAAATAAAGATATTTAGTGTTATGCATCCAACATGTATCCCTTTTAATTTTATTAATTAGGGTGAGGTTAAGTTAGTAGGTTGTTTAATTCTCTTCTTGAAATGGGAGTAAAGACATGAAAGAATACCCATATATTTTGCACACAAAATTATCACTATAAATATAAACGGATCTTCATTTAGGCCAAGGGAAAAAATACATCGGGCGTCCTCGGAGACCGCATGTGTCCCTCTCCGTTGAGGTTTGTAATGACGAGGCCTCATATGACCTTTGACCTTGGCATTTGAACCTTGTTGCCTCATCAATAATGAGGGATCCAACAAAGCACCTATGACGCATTTTTGGTTCCAATGTTACATTTTGCTTCTGCCTATCGTACAACTTGACTTACATGACCTCCATGACCTTTGACCTTGGTATGGTGACATTGACCTCATCACAATGAGGTATCCCATGTGTGCCTCTATTATTCAATTTGTTTAAATCCATGGAAGTATGTCGATATTAGAGGGAAATGTTCAACAACACCTTTTTTTTCTGTTCAACCCCAGACATCAACAGACTCACACAGACATCAACACAACAACAGTGGACAAAGTGATCCCTTTGTGTCTTCCTACCTAAAGGCTGACTCAGTCCAGATTTCGAAATAATATTTTGTGTAAAATTAAAATCGACCAAATCTACAAATAAAGATGTATGTTCCATCCCTTAATTCCAAAGTTAGGGATGAATTGGATTTTCGTTTTCATGCAGTAAACATTTATGCACAGTAAAAGATGTTGCCATGGATACCGTGTATACAAAATTTCCGATCCGCATTTTATAACAAACTCTTTTTTGGGAGTAAAATTTTCACATCGTTTACATTTTGAGAGTATAAAACAAAAAATTAAATAAAGCTTTACATATTTGCACTCGGCAAATCCGAGGAATTCGCAACTCGCATATTTCAACTCGCAAAATCCAACTCACAGTCATGAACTCGCAACTCACATTCAGGAACTCGCACTCTTACTCGCACTCGTAACGCTCCTCGTAACTCCGCGACTCGTCACTCGCAATACCCTTCACGCCGAGTCCATTTTAATCTGGGATCTAAACAAAAAAAATCTTAAGGTTGTAAGAAAATTAAAGACACTGCCAGTGCCTGCCCAAAAGAGTAAATTTTTTTTTTTAAATTCTCAGGGGAACGCTTAAAGTGAATCAATAAGTCTGGTAGAATTCCTTCCTAAGTTATTTTTTTACAATAAACAATTGATAGAAAAGGAAGAAAATAGCAGTGTCAAAGATAATGAATCTCCATTGAATTGCGTGTTTGTTTGAAAGTGGTCCGTACGGACAATATGACTAAAATATCCGATTTTTGTCCTTATAGGTTGCTTTTTGTCTATAACTGGTGGATATGTTAGGATACACCTAAGCTTGTTACAAACATGCAAAAATCTTATTTTTGATGATTTTTTCGATTTCTTCTGGTGAGTAAATCACTAATAGTACCTTAAAGCAGAGTTTTGTGAATTCGATACCAAACATTACTTTTGACCTGAGCACTTTCATTTAATTGGAAAAATTAGCATTTGTTGGTGGGCCATTTTATAAATGTTGGTGGTGGCTGTGTGTTGTGTACTTGATAAGTTTCCTTCCCATTATTAGACATTGAAATGTGTTAACTCAAAAGCAATTGCCTCTATAGTGGCTGATGAGAAATGTAACCCCAATCAAAGCAAAAATCAACAGATAATAAAAAAATGGATTAAATTAAACAATTGGGTGCGAGAAATTTAAGAATTTGTTATTCTGTCTGAAATGGTCAGAATTGTGCCCATAGGGCATTATGATAATAAACACGCCTTCAAAATGAACTGAACGTTTGGGGAAATAGCTTTTAATGGTATTCTATGAAAAACCAAACACAAAGCATGGGGGCAGATGTCCTAAACACCTTAAGACTGTCAATGCCGAAACACTTTTAGATATTAAACATATATTTCAAAGTGTTTAAAATGTGTGCAAATAGTGTTTAAAAGGTTTTAAATTTCTAATCACTGTTTTTAAGCTTTTTTACTGTGAAGCTTGCTGAATTTGTTTGACTTGATTTGTTATACAAGTGAATTTCCATGATCCAAAATTCTTTATTCACAAAATTATTTATCATAAATCAATCTCATATTGAGATAGGAAAATATAGTTCAAGTTTATGAAAAGGTTATTTTGTTGTTCATCAAAAAAAAAATCTTGCCACAATTTAAGAGGGATATTTTGTGATATTAGCAGTTGTGTCCAGTCTGAACAGATTATTATTACAGTTGCCTTGACCATCCAATGAAGGCATATATGATGGGTGTGGATTTAAAAAAAACAATCAAATTTCTAATTATTGGCTTCTAGTAATAAGGCCGATATTAGACTGAGGACGACTTGATCGATGCATTTTTTTTCTTTTAATCTCGCCGAAAACAACTAACGTGGCTTCCAAATTATGTCAGTTTTAATCAACTAATCATGCTTATAGGGAAGAGAAGATTTTGCAAAATCAATTTGGATATGTTCAATCATCATAACATATTTCACTGTGAACTTAATTTTTTCGCTGAGCTGAATGTGTAACAACCCTGTAACATTTGAAACTGTAACCGGATTTGTGTTAGACAGGAAACAGGGTTTCGCTAAACGTTTTACCTTGAACATATACAGCTGGGGCGTGATAATGCTGTTGACTAACCCGTTTAATGTGTAAATGACAAACAGTCAATTAGACAGCAATATATTAAGTTGCACTTTGGTTAACGACTGAATTGATGATCTGACTAAAAAGTTTAAAACGTTTATAAGTATCATAACAGTTAGGGAAAACATTTCAGTGCAGTATTAGCATTAAAGTTTCAAATACCTTAAAACAAAGGTCTATTTACTATCCGCGCATGCTTTGCTGGTCCAAGGAGTGTGTTGCAGCTCAATTCCAAGATGCATACATCATGTCCACAAATGAAAGCCAATAAAATAAATCACGCCAGAATCGTGATGTTTTGGGCCATATGTGTGTGGTGTGAGAGAGGGTGTTATGGGGGCGATTTTTGATTATTC
>JAMKCH010005420.1:0-32562 GCA_023653785.1 Ophioderma brevispina
GTCCGTTTCTTTAGCGCCGTTGTGGAGTAAAAAGGGTGCAAAAAGGCCTATTCAAAGGCGATCATATGATAACGGACCCACCTGATTAACAGCGATACCGCGTACCGCCCAATGTCTAAATTTTAAACGGTGAATAATTCCCAATTAACTCAAAACCGCGAGAGCTACCTGATTTATAAAACCCGAATAGGCCGTGTCAGATGTGTCAGATCTGACATATCCTGGGGGTCACAAAATGACCAAACGCTTTTGGAATCGCCCCGGCACGCGCAGTACCATTTAGATAATATTTTTCGCAGTCTGTGACATGGACTACCCCGTGGGAATTTTGCCAAGCATAGTTCCGCCCGCGCAGACCCCACAGGGATTCTCGAAGTGAGAATCCGCGCCAAATACATCAAGCCTTTTATGGTAGGCCGTTCTGCCTAAATACATGTTTTTGTTATTAGGGATGGAGCGCCAGAGATGCTTTATAGGCTTTATTGGTGTTTTGGCCTTGTACCCCTGGGGATCCACCCCCATCCCGGGGTCTTTTTTATGGGTGCGCGGGTGGTCTCGGGGTCCCGTAGAAGGTTTTGGATATTTGGAATTCATTTTTTTGTGGTAATCACCCAACTGGGCCCTACCACTTAGTTTGGATTTTATTACCGAGTCTCTCCCTAATAGGCTAGAAAAGTTTAATTTCGGGACGGATCTAAATGTGTTTTGACCCCCCCCCCCCCTCCTTTTATGTGTTGAAAATCTTGTGTTCTAAAATTTAAGCTTTTTCTTATATATTTAACCAATTTTTCGGCATTTTACTCGTTCGACGCTAATGATTTTTATTTTTACTCTTTTGTCTGGCTACGGTCCGGGTGTACGGGTGGCCTCTCACGCCATGATAGAAATAGCTTCCCAAATGTCGATAGTCGCAATACACAAAAACAGTTAACAAAAACTGATTTTAAAGCTACTTAGTTATCCAGGCAGACAAGGATGAATATTTATTAATCTTTTCATGGAAATGGCCAGCGCACAACAACTGTTTGATACAACCCCTGTGCGCTTGGGTCGGACTCGACTGGCACCCTCCGTATTACTTGTGACGGCGCCCTTTATCAATCAACAAAGCCAGGGTTGGTAATGAGCTATAGAGATATCTATCGGTGTTAGGTCCGACATTTTTGAAACAAAAACTGTTGCACCAAAATAATGGCAAGCATTGGGATTTTCATTTTATTTTTTCCAACTGCTGGGGGGGGGGGGGGAGGCACACATCCCGAATCCCCTCAGACACACTCCGTACACCCCCAATCCGTCTATTAAAGTATATGGAAGAATGGTTAATTTATTTCGAATAATAGTAGCAAACATACCAATAAAAATGTTACTCCAAAAGGCAAATTCGGGTTTCAATTTTTAATTTCCCCAACTTCTGCAGGGGAAACACCGCTCAGACATCTGCAGGGCCTCTACGCAGGATTTATTTGGGGGGGTGCGAACTTCGAAAAGTGGACCTTTTTCGAAAAGGTGGTTTTTGCTAAAGTGACCTAACCCTCCCTAATGTCCTTTTTGGGACTTTTTGAACAGTTTATCACCAAAAAAGGTACTTCACAAAAATTTGACCTTTTCCCCCTTTTTGTGGATTTTGGGGGGTTTGCGACCGCCCCAATTCCACAAAAGTACGCGGGCCTGGATATCTGCACCCTAGCCTGACACGTACCACCCTACGTTCAATAAGTCTAGAAGAGATAGGGTAGATGGAAATTTATTCAAATATAGTCGCAAAAACACAAATCTATTTCACTAACAAATTTTGCACCAAATGTACATTTTGTGTTTCATTTTAATTTTTCCATAATCATTATTTTGACCAGTCTGGGACGAAATGGCCAATTGGGGTTCCAGGCAATGGTCATCAACCATTGAAACACAAAGGAGCCGAAACCACATGGAACCATCCAAAACCTTCCAAGAAACCTCGGGAAGTGTCCACTTTTGTTTTAAACAATAACATCATATTTGTCCATTTTAGACAAAAATGGCCGATTTGTGTTCCAGGCAATGTTTCAAACACCACTGATACACAAAGGAAAAAAACTGAGAACCATTCAAAACCATCTGGAACTTCGAAAGTGTCCACTTTTCTTTAAAAATCTATTTTGACCATTTTGAAGCAAAATATTGAATCGAGGGCCAGGCAATGATCATCACCATTGTAAAACAAAGCATGGTGGGGGGCCCAAAAACACCGGTAACCACCCAAAAACCTTCCGGAAACTCCAAAGTGCCCACGTTGTTTTAAAAACATCTTATTTTTGACCATTCTGGACAGAAATGGCCATTTGGGTTCCAGACAATGGCCATTGAAACACAAAGAAGCCGAACACATGGCACCATCCAAACCTTCCGCATTGGGGTGGGGGGACCCGACTCAATTGGGCATTGGGATTTATTCCAACGGGATTTGTGGAAATCGAAGTGCATTTATTAGGGCAGTTTCTATCTCAGTGACATTACAAAATGTAAAAAAAATAAAAAAAATAAAAAAAATAAAAAATTATTGACGTCAAATCCATCGAGGTTAGGGGATACCTCGCTGTCAAAACAATCAATTCATAACGGTCATTTAATTCAATATTTATTGATCAGACCTAGCCTTTAGTCCAAGCTGTGTGTGACGTTCGATATACGTAAGAGCACCCTCCTACTGTTTACGTCTTTGAATAAGACTAGCACTCGGGTTACGGGCGGAAGTTGATGTAGATCTATTGCTGTTACTATTTTGGCATGTCCTCCCCCCCCCCCCCCACCTTCCCGGGAACCTTCCAAAGTGGTCCCACTTTTGGTTAAAAATCATATTTGTGACCAATTTGGACAAAATGGGCGATTTGGGTTTCTGCCCCATAAACATTGTTTTTAGACGCAACGGCCTACCATATAATCCTGAGAATCCCGAATTTGTATGCCCGCGCCTAAGCCTGCGCTCGCGCCGAATACATTAAGCCCGTGAACTGTATAACCGTATTATACTGATTCGCGCTGATATAGGAGCGGGGGGAAAAGTTTTGGCCCATATCCATAGGTAAAATAGGGAAGAAAGCATTTTCATGCTATCTAATAGTCGCTTCGCTGCCTAACAATAAAAAGCGACTTGAAAGGAAAAGGGCCCATATAAAATATTAATTTTGTTTACTTGCTTTTCGAAATTGAACGTGGTACGTTGTAATACAATCGATTTTACATAAATCATTCCATCACTTCACATTTCACTGTAAAAACGATATTATTAGGAATCAAACTAGTTTTTCTGTGGTCACTGCGAAAACAAAGTAGGCTCTAATTCCCCGAATTATTTAGACTAAAGAAGTTTAATTTGGGCGACATTTATTACAAAGAAGTGTTTCCGTTATTCATGTGTAGGCCAAGTTTTCATTTCCAAATATTTTTCTAACGGCTTTCAACTACTGTGGTACTCAAGAACTATTTTGACCATCTTTGGAGTGGGATTGACTATTGTATTAGTCCGTATCTATAGTTTGGTAACGTATGAAAGTATGATGAGGCCCATATCACCTTGGGATAAGCGCGGAAACCATTGTTACCATATTCAGTAATCAATAGCGTCACCTGCTGTATACAGGTAGCATTTCGCATTTACCGTACGTTACTTTTACCAGTGACCCTCTATGTTTTGACCACTGCATATTGTGTTGACCGTAGAACGCACAAGTCATTAAGACACGCACGGACTAGGAGTGCTTCAAAGTTTTAATTGCTTGTCCCACCTCACCCGTAAAAAAGTACATGTTGTCCCTATATCAGCGCGAATCGAGTATTAGTACAGAGTTTAAAGTAGTACTATATAGAATTCGCACGAAATCATGCTTTCAGTTTCAGCAAGATCCCAGTTTAGGCCCACATGATCCGTGGGGGCAAGTTTCAAGATAGAAACAACTTGTATGGTATATAGATGTCCGGGGTATATGTTGAGTTATAATGAAAGATTTGCGCGAGCACCGAATTAAAACATGGCCTTACTTGGTATAATGGAAGCACGGTGCAATGGCATGATCCGTGCAGGAGGTAGGAGAGAAGGAGAAAGCTCTTCCCTATTGCATTCGCAACGCCAAGTATCGTCCAATTATATCACTTGCAACTCATTGTAAAAGCATAGACCAACAAGGCCGCTTCTCGGCCGGGAGTCTCTTTCATGTTCCATGATCATCGCCGACAGAAGTTGGGCACGCTCAGTTGAACTCAGATATGACCTGTGCGCAGAAAGGTATATCCCGATGTGCAGTGGTTGGTTTACATTGGGTGACGAAACAAGCGATTGGTCGATTACAGCCGAACTTCCCCCATGATATTCAGTCGCAAAGAAAGCGATATAGCATGTTCCTAAGATTAGTTACATTGATTTTAGTTTCACTTTAAAACTTTGGAAGGTTTTTGGAAACGCGTATTTCTTAAAGAGGATTTTTTGAGACGAAATCTAACTTGAATTGGAAGAAAATGCTATCTAAACATGACACCACCTTGACAGTGCCCGGAGTTGCCCTTTTTCTCAATTTGGTCCGAGTTTTCATATTTACCACAGATTGGTAATTTAGTAAGCGCATATAATGGGTAAAATTGTGCATTTTGTTAATAAAAAGCAATCAATTTTGGCAGGGAGGGTAGAGAATTAAATTTGGAAAACAATTGGATATGGAAACCGCCAGGTCAAGTTCAATGTCAGCTAGAGGTCACAAAAAGGTCAATGAGGTGAAAATACATTAAACATGCAGAATAAGGTTGCGCAACTCTAACACATCATAACATTCTCATGGATCTATTTGTGACTTACTCAAAGACGGTCCTTTCGTCATTTAAAGGGACACGAGATTTTATGAGTATACAAAATTTTTTATAAATTTGCGCTTGTTGTAGAATATCAACCTAGGACATTTCGTAGGTTTATTGAACAAAGAAAAGAAAACAAAACACTAGTTTTTGACTCCCTGCTGTCCTGATCACCCCATAAACAAGCATACTCGAATATCTGTCATGCACAACAGAATAACAAAAGCATATTATTAAATAGAAGATGGCTTTTACGGCTTATGTGTCCCTCCAGTTTGATTTAATATCTTGGTAAAATTTTTTAAAAAAATGACATTGTATAGCCGCCCCCCCCCTTTTTAACTGATAACCAAATTTTGTCATGCAACATTGTACGGACTCACGAGACTGACAATCGGGGAGTCCACCTTAAGTAATTCGCGAGTCTCAAGTGAAGTTTCAGTTGCAAATTGTTCCGCTGGGCCCCAATCATAGAGGTAGGATTTTTTTGTAGAGTTTGGTCCTGCTAGATTTGTTTCCCAAATATGGATCGAATAAAAAGGCTTTTGTTTGTGCAAACGTTTATCAAATAAAGCCCAGCTCTACTTTAGACATTTTTATTTTCCGAACAGTGGTGGTGCTAGGTGAAAGGCATAAGGGCATGTGGTGGGACCCCCTCCACCTTCAAAAAAAGTGTTAAATTCTTAATCTTGATTCCCAATTCTACGACTGTGATGGTGCGATTTTTTGCCTGAAATTTCTGGAATTCACTGCCCCCTAAGTTAAATTGCCCCTCGATACCCATTTCTGGTGCTGCGATTGTTCACTTAAATGATTGAGGTTTGACTTTTATTGGGTGCTTTGCCTTCCCCGCAAAAAAGATTGCTCAGTAAGTTAATCTGCGAACCCCTTCTTCTCCCGACAGGGTATTCGCTCTGTTAAATTTGTCCCCTCCGTCCCCGCCCCCAGCCCCCCCCCCCGTCCCCCCGCCCACCAAGATGTGTTTCAAAAACCAAACCTAGCTACTTGTTGGTACAGCCCATTGGATAACTGCATTTTATTCATCTGTAGATTTCCCAAAAACATGAATACTATGAATAGTTTTGATTAGGCTACATTGCAAATACACGTACTTAATGCAGAATGCAATTGCATCAACATTGCATCAATGCACATTTACAATGCGGTGCTAAATAAGGCGTATGGGACCGTCCTTTCAACAATACTTTTGTACACGGATCATGTTTTTAAAACATGTATTTTCTCTGAAAAAGTGGATTCGTCCAAGGTCTCATTTATTTTACCAAAATGTGGCCAACGTCGGTACAAAATTGAAAACTGGCAACTTCGACACTGTGAAGTTTTTTGATGCCATTGTTTTAGATACGGCTTTTCCTTCCCAATTCACTTAGATTTTGTCTCCAAATATACTTTAAGAAATACGGTTCTACAAACATCAAGTTTGTTTTTAAAAGCCGAAAAGTACGAGTTAAACTAGAATCAATGTAATCATCTAGGAAAGCCGATCTCGCTTTTTTTTAAGATGACCACAATGATCCGAACTGATCTTGTTCACCTGAAGATGATGACGGTGACGTGGGTTCCATGTCTAAAAAGAAATCAATGCCTCCTATTAATTGTTAAACATTTTATGCCAAGTTTCATGATTTGGAACGAAAGAAATGCAACATTCTTACAATATTAGGTCGCTATTGCTTCACATGACATCGATGCAATGTTGATGCTCATGCTATCAGCATCAATATCGATTCTCTGTGTATTGTCCAAACAATAGTTTACGACCTGTTTACGAGGGGCGATGATCATCGGTCTCAAAGGGATTTGGGAAAAGAGCTTTCTCCTTCTCCCCTACCTCCATGATCCGTGGGAGCGAGTTTCAAGATATCATACGATTAAAGGGCTGAACAGAGATTTCAAATAATAATATTTTTGTAGAAATTCAAAATAGTCAACTAAACACTAAAGACAATCAACGAACATGCTAAATCCAAAAGTTAGAGCTGAATGGGATTTTCCGTTTTCATGCCGCAGCCTTTTCCCCAGTAAACATTTATGCATAGTATAACAGTGCGATAGGATAAGGTGTATAACCAAAGTTTCCGGATCCTGAATTTTAAGACAAAGTTGTGAATTTTTCTATATAAAGGACTTCGATTTGAGCTTAGTTATTTCAACAGTATTAGTATATGGACAAACATATGTATATGCAAAAAATATTTGTTGAAATTGCGTGCGCCCTCATAGGGAAATCTCTGAGTCAGACTTTAATTCAGGTGTATTACTTAGGTGTAGGTAGTAGGGCTAAGGATCGAACCAATATTCTGATGTTAGGGGGCATATCCAACAGGCTGATCCATCAGAGCGAGTTTCGAAAAAAGAAACAAGCTTGCGGTAATTAAGAGTATCGTGATTTCGGTAGAACATTTTTTCTCCCCTTCGGATTTGAGTGCAGTCTAGATTCAGGCCCGTTTTTTTTTTTTTTTTTTTCCGGGGCCCGTCATTTCGTCAAAAAAGCTATCACGACCAGACAGTTTCAAAACAGGATACAGCGGATTCGTCCTGTCAGTCTATTATAGTGTCCGTCTGTCGAGACGAGAAAAACACATTTCCGGTGATATTGAGACAACATTGTTATCATGTGCAGAAATTAGCAGAAACTGTGGAGGTGCATAAAGTCGTTTATTTGAAAACAGAAAGTGATGACCTATAACGCCAAGTTAGTACCAAGTAATCTCAAAGGGGAAGGCTGTATGACGGGTGAGTATGTTAAAATTATTATCACTTAATAGGTTTGATATTTGATACCTGATATGGAATTGTTGGGTGGACATGATGGACGTACGTCTAGGCCCGTCCATCATCGTGCTCATTAAAGCAACAATTTTGGGGATTTTATTCGGGCATTTATTTTACCGGATTGGCTCATTTCACACAAAAAAATAATTTCAAAGCTTTTATTTTTTATCATCTTTTGTTTTTGTTTTTGTAATGAGGTATTCCCCCACTTTTGGGAAAGTTATAGTTATTTTATAATGAACTTAAGTCGCCCTAAATTTTAATACTTGTTTCATTCAGTATCATAGACATAGGCTAGGGCCAAACAAGATAGGTCAGAAGCTCCAGAAAAATAATCTGATCAAAGGCCGTATTTTCTCATTGCTGTCAGCTGGAATAAGCCTAAAATTTTTGCTTTTCCCGGGTTGCTTTCCTAGATGAAAAAAAAACTGACGCATTAATGGTTAACCATCGGTACACCATATATATACCACCGTGAATTATAAGCGTTGCAGTATGCACTATTGTGTAATGAACAAATCAAGTTTGATTCCCATTTTGGTTTTTTTGGACGTGGTTTGCAATTGTCAGGCTCTCATATCAAGTAGAGGCAATATCACTTAAATCGGAACAACACTTTTTCATGAGTAATGATCCTATCCATCATCACGTAGTAGTTGGGCAGTTGGGGCAATTCCGTTACTGTGGAAGCAGAGGCATCATGTCTTAGTGGATTTGTTTCTATAAGGTTTCTGAAAAAAGGACTCGCCGGCATAAGGAGAGAAGGAGGCCCGCTATAATCATCATAGTTATATTTCACCATACATTTTGAGTTGGTGTTTTACACTACTTATCGTGTACGCATGTGTTTTTTATCCAAAAATGCACTGTATCTAGAAAAAACAAGATAAAAGTATGAGACACTTCAGTGCATGCTGTCTGGAAAAAGCAAAGCTTAGAGCATGTCCCCTTTCAAATACCCATTTATGACTTAAATGAATAACTGAAGATGTTGCATAGCTGCCATTTGTTACGGAGCTTGTAAGTGAACGCCTAGATATACTTTTGTCCTTCATAAGCGACAAAGAGGCTACATGAGGCAACCCTTTATAATAATACCAAAATACCTAATTAGTTCATGCTGCTAGATTTGATTATATAACCTCTTCACACCAAGCCGACTCTGTAAAATACACACAATGGCCATGACCGCGCTATTTATATCATGAGGAGGCGCTATGAGAAATAGAATCCCATTTTCAGTACGCATCAATATCTTTCATTCAACGCATTGTATTGATCAAATCACCCTCTGTATTTTAGTATGATTTAGGATGCCCAGTACATGCTAGTCAGCTGTTGTTAACATGTGCCCATCCACGGCTACTGACTGAGCTTGGTGGATTAGCATGCTTACCTCATAGTGATGTGGGTATGGTCTGTATGTAATAAGGGTTGGTTGTTTTTTGGCAATTCCATATTAGTGTTCTGGCCCCCCCAGAAAACCATGCCAAAATGAGGTCTTTTCCTCCCAAGAACATATGACTCATATGTATGTTATTAAACTATAGCCGCCACCTTGCGAGGCCCCGGCATTTGTGGTTCTTGAGGGAAAGGTTCATATTTTAGAGTTTTAAATTCCCCATGGACGCCTGTATTTAATTTTACATAAACCGACTTTTGGGAATTTATGTGAAGTGCGGGCGAGGTGGCCGAGCGGTCTAGGCGCTGAACCGTCGGCATAAGAGTATAAGATCGATCGATGCGCCCTGGTTCGCGCCCCGCAAGAGTCGGTTTCTTGGTCATACTCAAAATGTTCCTATAAGGGCAGAAATTGCATAATTGCACAGCCAGTGTGTGATTATGGAATTCTCCTCGCTCCCACCCATTGCGTAAAATTTGCAGGTGTATGCAATGGTGCCCGGCGCCTCATGGTTCGGAGGGTTATGTAAAGCTGGGTGGTTCGTGTATCAGGGGTCATTCCTGAACACGTTAAAAGTTGCAGACCTTATCGAAAAGAGTAGGGGACCATCCCGGGTCTGTTACCTTTACTAATCACTCTAGGTACCAGGGTCCCTTCCAACCCGTGCTAGGCCAGCGTGGAAGGTTAGGCCGAAATCCAGCATGGAAAAAATGTTTGAGGTTTCGTCAACAAGTGGACAGACAACACGGCTGATGAGAATTTTTTGAAAAACCGCAAAAGTTAGCTTGAGCATATCGCTTTATAATGAGGAACGTTTCAAGTCATCCGTTCTCATGAAAACTTAGAGGGCGCCATTCATTCCTTAATCCGGCGGATGTCCTTTAGCGGGCGCCCCTCGAGAAGGTGTGGGCGCAATCCAGGAGGGGGGAACATTCATAATTACAAATGAAAAATGCTTGGATTGCCTTTTAAAAGGTAACCAAGGGTTCTTCTTCACTGTAACAATTATTTTACTCAATGCCTGATAAAGGACACAGCCTTTAATGTTCAGTAAAATCTTCAAAGTTGACTCTCTAAACCTTACTCGTTGTTGACTTAAACCTTAGTCAAGTTGGGGAAAATATACTCGCTTTTGTGTAAAAGTTACCAACTTTTGACTAAGAGTGTACCTCAACAAAAATGCTGTGCCTTTTTTATCAACATTGTTTGGGTGTTGTACCGAGATTAAAAAAGGTATAGTTTTGTACTACCTACAAGGTCTGGTTACCGAGGTATAGGACAAAATTCGTCAAAATGTCAAAGGTCATCACAAATGGTTATATCTTTATCTATTCACCGTTTCTTTTAAAAAAATGGTCTTCTTAACTTGTTAACCTTTCCACAGGGATTGTAACAAAAGTAGGTTAACACTCTCATTTGTATTTGTTTTATCGAGGTAAATGACAAACAACGTCAACCCCATTGACCTCTATTGATCTCTGAATTTTAAAGGTATGTTAGACGTGCAAAATGTTTTTGTTGCAGTTTCTGAGGAAAGAGACACAATTTGACCCATTTTCTGAAAAAACGGAGCAATATTGAAGATTAACCTTCGTGAGTTTCTTGACCATTGAGGATTTTTGGTGTTAGTATCTCCAAAACCTAAGTTGTAAGTAGTACAAAAACTATACCTTTTTTTAATCCTTGTAACAAGGCGAACACTTGGTTACCTTTTTACAGCAGTACAAGCATTTTTCATTTTTGACCCTTGGTTAATATGAATTTTCCCCCTCCTGGATTCCGCACACACTTCACGAGGGGCACCCCCCCCTAAATTTGTTAATTAACCTTCAGAGAAGACAATCCCCTGAGAAATGTTGCTTTTGCTCTCCACTGTCACTGAATTGCTCCATTTGAGCCAACTATAAACCTAAAAGAAGTCAGTGGGTCTCTGTGAAAGGCACCGGGTTATTCCCAAACAAACTAAATACTATAACAAATTCTATTAACACGACCACCCACCTATCAAGTACGTGGACACCCGGTTACCAGGACTCGGGTAAAAGCGCCCATGCTGTGAGGAATTGGCTTCTAACAATCATACCCATAGTTTCAGTTACCTGAAACCGTACACATTGTGTGTTTGCTGCGACCTTATTTGTCACATTTTTCGGTAATCTCTCTTGTCCTAGCTGCTGCCACAATACGATGATTGAGACATAACAACTGTTTTGAACTTCTTAAAATCCCCAGGGTACTACGGTTTATCCAAATCTGAGTATTGTTAAAACAGTTTTGTTGGTATTGGTCGCTTTTGGGCGATACTAATTTATTTTTAGAAACAAACGGTTGAAACTCTTTAATCTAACTACATGAATCACACACCAAAGGGAGGTTTTGGTGGCAAAAGGCCCAGTGGTTGTGGGTGCTTTTAAAGGGTGTTATCCTCTGACCTTGTCGTTCCACGAGACGTAACATATTCAAGATGACACCACGAAAATTAGTTGCAACTTAAATGGTGCTTTACAAGGAAACCACAGTATCACAAACATGGTAATTATGCCACCGTTTTTAACCTTGTGTTTAATTCAAAAGCCAAGATACAGGCCAAGGTATAGTCAACTGTCGTCTTGTAGTTGCAACATAAATATTGTTTCTATAGAAACCATTATGTGTCACCCCTGAGTTTCCCACACATGGGTACAGGGTGTCTCAGAAAGAATGACACCCTTAAACATTGGTGACCATAAATTCAAAAGTGAGTATCACATTTGATAAATTTAAAAAAGATCTTAAACCCCCCAAATTAGTTCAATATTTAATGGAAACAGCCCTCGATTCGGTTCAGTAGTGTGAAGAAATAATAAGCGAGTAGGTAACACATGTCAATGGACCACTTCCTTAAAAGTTTGTATAAAGTGATTCAGACAGAACATGCGAGAAATAATCACTACGTCTTCATTTTCTTTTCATTTTATTTCTTAAAAGCAAAATAAGATAATGATTTCTTGAACCAGGTTCCACATAATATTGACATACATTACAAAAGAAAATTTACATCTTTTCTTTTCACTAAAAAAATGAAGAGAAAATTGAAGAAAGTTCAGTGACATCTTTCAGCTCTTTGACATGTTAAGTAATACCATGCTGTCGCTCAAGCAATTCTCTTCATTCAATTTAAATTGAATATCATAAGGCAGCTTCTAAAAATGCTATGCTTTGAAATAATATTGAAAAAGAAGTAAATTTGATAGTCAACTAGGTTAGGCATTATATAAATCTAAGAACGGTTTCAACTCAAATGGTCACATTCTGTTGCTAAGAAGTGATTCAGATGGGTAGATTTTCCGTTTGATTAAATTGCATTCAAGGATTTGTATATCCAGCATGCAACAATGCCAAAGGTATTTGTGGCACATTGTTACGTCTGCACGTTGTGTCTTGGATTTAGACGAACACTTCGTCTGATGACTGCAACGTTCTGTAAAGTTAGGGAGGTTCTCCGCCTTCCACAGCGACCTTTGTTCAAATTTCGACTTGTACCCGTTTTCACGGTACTTCTTAACATTGTTCGGATTGTCGTCTTGCAAGGAAGATTTCTTGTGAAATATTAATCTAAATTCCTGCCTGACCAGAGTTATGTTATGACAGTTTCGGCAGATCTGAAAAACAACAAACGCCCTTTGCATGGGCGACAAATGTTGACCTACCATCTTGTCTCGTGCCAGGAT
Organism: Ophioderma brevispina; assembly: GCA_023653785.1. NCBI lineage: Eukaryota > Metazoa > Echinodermata > Ophiuroidea > Amphilepidida > Ophiodermatidae > Ophioderma > Ophioderma brevispina. Next base: position 12,733 of record JAMKCH010005420.1, read on the forward strand.
TTAATAACACGAGTAAAGATTAAAACTCGGAATTGGAATTTGACAATTCCAAATCTGCATTGTAATTTTAAATAAGAATCTCCACCATTTATTGGAATTTAGATGGTGTAATTTGAATTAAAAAACTATTGTGAATAATCTTAGTGTTCAGTATCACTTGTTAAAAGGATTGATTATTAAAAGCTATTATTAACTTCTCACTCATTCTATGCAGTGCCAACCCTAGTTCAACTACATATTTCACATTATACAGATTTTATTGGTTTTGTTTTTCTAATAAAGAGATCATTTCTGTTGATTTACCATGTTTTGTTTTTTTTTTTGGATTTTTTATAATGACCACGAGGGTAATTGTTTTTTAATATAATAAAACGACAAAATGCATTTAACTCAACAAAATATGAAACAATGGCCGGTTTTTGGGGAATAAAAGAAGCAGCTTGAACAGATAACGCGAGTAATCAGCGGTAGTAACATCAAATCTGCATTATTGTGAGCAAAATTGGAAAAGGAAGTGGCCTAAACTGTGTTACGTAATCGCGTATTTCTTCAAAACTACTGAAAACGATCGAGTGACGTTTACATTAAAATATTAAAAGTAATTGTGGTTTAAGATCTTTGTTAAATTTCTCAAAGTGATACTTACTTTTGAGTTATGGTACACCTATAGTTAGGGGGTAATTCGTTCTGAGACACCCTGTATAGCACCCATTTTATTTTTCCATGTCTCGAAAAACGGTGATATGGGGGAAATTATATTGAAACTAGGTGCCATTTTGAAATTCCATGGTGGCTGCCAAACAGTTGGTCAAAAAAATGGGAAGAACCAAGTTCGAGTGGTGGTTCCTCGAATCAGTTGCACTAAAAATATTAAAAAAATATCTAGCAAAAAACATTAAAAACACAAGGGACCATATTAGTATTGCTTAAATCGAAACAGGATATTAACAGTCTTAACTAGCCCCTTCTCAAAAATAAAAAAGCTAGAAAGGCTATATTACTTTTTCACACGTTAACGATAATAAGTTGAAAGTATCTGATGTTTTATTTTCAAGTGTAGAAAAAATTACAACGTCAACTGGTCACCAAATTGATGTTAAGCCCGGAAAAATTCCGGTTTTCGATGCGACAAAATGACAGAACCAGTAATAGAAATCGCCAGACCAATCAGATGACAGCTTTGAGAAATTTAACGCAGGAAGGATGCATTGCTACAGTGCATTTCAACTAAAAGCGTTGTGGATAATAGTATAGCTTCCAGTTTGTGCGCCTACCTAGCATTCAGGTATGTATGTGAGCTAAAGTTTAGGTTGTTAACCTTTTTTCAAATTGATCGTGCATGGACGCCTTAACTCCAATTTGCCACACAAAATTCAGGTCTTAGCTAGGCGAACCACCGAGACTTGCATGCCATGATAGGGTTAAAGGTAACAAAACGGGCAAAGTTATTAGAGGTCAACTTGGCCAGAAAGTGAAAGAAAAGTGGATCGCGAAAGCAGGCGAAAAATAGTTATCAAACGAATCGCAAGACAATTGTTCGGCAGAGTTCACACCGTCGCGTGTGTAAGTGCATTTTGGATAAGTTTACATGAAAAGCATTTTTGTGTTTTCAGTTCCCAATCCGTTGTATCGCAAGCATTTTTTTAAAAGGCAGAACGGATGCCGCACGCTTGCGACATTTCGGCAACTCGTTGCGACATTTCGCAAACGCGTTGCGGGACATTTAGGCAAACGCGTTGCGAGGAAAGTAGCAACGCGTTGCGGAATCGGCCAATTAGATGACGAATTTTGATCTATTTCAAAAATTGACCCACAAACGCGTTCAAAGAATCTAGCAAACGCGTTTGGAACTCACAACGCGTCGTTGCAGCCTTCGCAACGCGTTGCGACCTTCACAACGCGTTGAGCATTCACAACGAGTGCGAAGGTTCCACAAGCCATAAGGGTCATAACGATTGCGCAACGCGTTTGAGAAAAGTGAAGTAGCAACGCGTTGCGACATTTTGGCAGCGCGTTGCGGCGGCGGCCATTAAAATCATGCATTTCTGTGAGAGTTATTTCAAAAAATCGATTCCACAACGCGTTGCTGCAATACGTTATGACCCTTATGGCCTTCACAAACGCGTTTGAAGTTTACAAAGTGTTGTTAAGCTCGCAACGCGTTTGTGAAGGCTTGCAACTGTCAGAAATTCATGAATTTTGATTGGCCAACGTCGCAACGCGTTGCCAAATTGTCGCAACGAGTTGCTAACTTTCTCGCAACGCGTTGCAGCAATACGTTATGGCCTTTATGGCTTGCATATAGTATGCCAAAGAGGTTCTATATGATAGAGGAGGAAAAACGTTACGTAATCTTTAGAATTCACGTTGCATGTTTTGCCGACCACAAAGTAAAACCTAGAGTACCAACATTAGAAAACAATTGGCTGCCTCCCCCCGCGTCTTCCACATACTGTGGGTGGCCGCTTTGCATATACACTAATCGGTAGTGAACAAATATTAATGTATGTGTTAGAGGTGGTCAGGGTATGTAATAATAGTGTACCTGGCAATCATTGTGCTCAGAAGATATTGTTCTCATAATGCAATGCGCGCATAGGTGAAAAGAGGTATCATGAGGAGGTTTATTGAAATCAAGACGACTGATGTGTCATTTCAGTTGTTGTGTGGCCATGGGTAGGACAAAATTTAACCACCCAAATAGCACCCAACATCCAAAACTGATATTATGGCGGATTGTTTGTATCGAATGGAAATTATGTGGATCAAGACCCCCCAAAAAAACTGATAATTATTCCGTGCAATATTCAAAATGTTCAGCGCCCAGCACGGACGAATGGTTTGAATGCGTTTCACCCTTTGGTTATTGGACCCTTATGGCTTGTGGGAACTTCGCAACGCGTTGTGAAGGTTCGCAACGCGTTGTGAAGGTCGCAACGGCGTTGTGAAGGTCGCCAACGCGTTGTGAAAGGAGTGCAACGGGTGGGTGTATGTGAGTGTCGCCACAACGCGTTGCTAGATTTACTTTGCAAGGCGTTGTGGGTCTAAGTTTGAAAATACGTCAACAGAAATCAGCATTCTAATTGCCGCCGCCGCAACGCGTTGCTACTTTCTCGAACGCGTTGGCCGAAAGGTCGCAACGCGGTTGCTTTGCGGCAATACGCTATGGCCTTTAGGATTCGATTAACCGTTACAGTTGAGTATGGACACCATTTTTTGCTGAAAATGATCATTAGGGTGTGTAGATAAGAATCTGCCGGGTGCCACCGGGGATCCTTGGGCATTTGAGAAATCCAGATGGCGTCGCCATAAATGATACTTATCTAGTCAACCTTATGATCAAACGATGGAGTTACTAGATATACATAGGTCCAATGAACAAGTGTATGGCCTTGTAAAAGTAAGTCATACTTCCAATTTCAGAAGAAGCCAAATCCAATAATTTTAAAATATGGCCCATAACAGCAAATCCTTGCGATAAAGAATACTTAGAATTATGTTTTTAGACACAATAAAGTATTTCTGATAACTTTTAAAGTTGAAACATGACGTCAGTCAATATGGCAGCCAAAAACATGAACATATTTTCAAAAATACTTGAACAAATCTATAAGTATTACAGCCTTCAAAGCAAATCAATGTGTCAAATAACATTAGAAATGTAACCTTTGAATTCAACCCAATGTATAACAGACACTTCAATTTGTTTTAATGCGCCAAATCGAAATTAAAACTAATATGGGTCAAAGTTGTCAAAATACATAGGAATACATTTTTCAAATATATTGCACTCAATTTATAATTGACACATTTTTCTATATCAGAATTACCTGCTATCAACTAGGTACATTTCTATTGTTTCATTGATACAATAATTTATACTTTGGGGGTAATATTTAGGAAATTTGTTGTCACGCACTTTTGAAAAATATTCACGTTTTGGCGGCCATATTGTTGACGTCATGTACAATCTCTTAAAATGTGTCAGAAATACATTGATGGTGTCTCAACAACATTAATCTAAGTACTTCATGTTTATTTTTTATCGCAGTATTGCTGTTAGATATGGCTTCATTTGATTTGACATCTGAAGTATGACGGTTATTGGGTCCTTAGAGATATCTAGGTAAAGTAACTCCATAGTTTGATATAGGGGGGGGGGTTGAATAGGATAATTATCATTTATGCGATTGCCACCTTGGATTTCTCAAAATGCCCAGGATGCACCAGGTGGGCATCCGGCAGATTCAGATTCTTATTCTAGACACCCTAATTCTATCATTTCAGCAAAAAAAAATTGTCCATACTCAACTTTACGGTCAGGCATAACTTGGACCATATCTCGCCGACTATAATCAGGTTAAAAATAAATAAAGTTATTTACTTTTTTCAGATATCGTTAAGTGTACAACCTGTGTGCAAACACCATAGTAAATACCACTGCGATGTGTGCATCACAATTTATTTCAGTGCGACACCATTGTATATAAGTGCATTATTAGCTGCATCAACATATTTGTTCTTATAAACACATAAACATCATACGAAAATAAAAGTTAGAATGTCTTTTATTAAGTTTCATGGCATTTTCAGTTTGAAGTTGTTCACATATGGTGGTGCCATATGTATCGGAAATTGAATTACAACACTATCGCAATATAGGACCACAATAGTGATATCAAGTATTCTCAAACTGCACTTCGGATGTATTTAAGGCCTAATTTTATGAAACTATTTCAGAATTAAGTAAGGTATTCACTTTTAAACATGCCTTAAAATATGTATAATGACATTCTCCTTCCACTTGTGTGTGAAAAACATCATTTCACAAAAATGTCACTTACCGATGGTCTTTGCACTCGTCTACATTATTTGTAAAGGGTGTTCGATCCACATTCGCTAATTCGCAATAGGTTTTTATAAAGTACGTGGCTTTATCTCGTGGTTTGTATGTCAACATGGAAAAAATTCACTGTTAGGTAGGGCCCATCGAGAAGTACCCTAGCTCACCCACCCGGGCGCGCTATGTGGCTAGGTTGGTTGGGAAGCAAGGGTCTAGTTTGAGGGCCGTTATTGCAAAACAAATGGTGCCCAGCAGGCGGAGTGCCCACTCCTTTGTCAGTGGCGTTTGGCCAGACTCCCTCACTATATACTGTGCTTTGGGGGTTCGCCAATCTCCCGCCGCGAGTCTTTGCCATTCCCAGCATATGCCGGTACCCGTTTACTCCTGGGTGGAGAAGAGAGGTAAAGTGCATTTCAAGTGCACAATACATTGATGAACCAAGGGGCTCGAACCCACAAACCTGATGGTTATGAGGCGAGCGCTGCTACGACTGCACCAACATGTGCCCACTAAGGCCGTATTACAGAGGCCGAAATCAATCCAAAATAATTCAAGTTATATTCCCGAAAGTCTTCTTTCAGGTTTTCAAAAGCAAGGGTACACTCCCGAGCCGCAGCTACACGTCATCAGTTGCTCGACGAGAAGTTGCGCTTGTCACCCCGCGCATGAAATTGGTTCGTCTTCACACTGACGCTCCATATTACTTAGTTGTATCTCAAACCATACAATACGGAAATGTATGTTGCATGCTGTCAAACAATACAATCACACTATTCCTGTATCCTGAATGATTAAATCATTTCAATCAACAGTCATGGTTGGCAATTTAAAACATTAGTGGACGCAGCATAGGGTTGTGGCGAATGCGAATATGAGGGTGTCAAAAGGAAAAATGGGGCAAGGCAAAAGGCACCTCTTGGTGGTGAAAAAAAAGTAGTGATGTTGTGTCAGTATTAACGGTTTATTCATAAATGAGGTCTTGGCTTTGAACCGTTAGAGCATCCGATTTGGTTGATGCCAATCCAGGGGGTCCGTTCCAGAAAAGGGTCGTACGACAGTCGTTAGGATTATCGAATAAAGTTACGGCGAATTTTTACGTCTCCTGAGTGACCGTAGACTCGACATGTTTAACGAGTAGAAGATTGATATGGATCACTTATGAAGAGCTAGTATACGTGATTGTTATTTGGAAAAAAGGGGAAGGAGTGTGAGGGCTAGGGAGGAGATGATGGTAGGAGACGATTCCAACCATTTCCGAAATTTCGAGCGAAACCCGGGGGCCCCCTTGTGTTTGGTTTGGGAATGGTATATGGGGCAGGGGTGGTGTGTGTGTGGGAGTGTATGTGTGTAATGTGTTGTGTTGAGTGTAGTTGTTTTATTTTAGTTTTGTTTTGTTTTGCTCAGAGCAAACCCACCCCGATTTTCAAAAACTAATTTGAAAGAATTATGTAGGCCTATAATATCTGTCGGATTTTTTTTTTTTTTTTTTTTTTTAACAATTTCAAAGATTGATTCCTTTTTTAAATAAAAATTATACTCTTTTGTGTATGTCAACCTCACACTTTAGGGGCGTGTCGACCTACATTGGAATCGTAAAGAAAAGTAAACATGTTATTGTGAGGTGTTAATTTGCTAAAAAAGGTTCAAATGCCTAAATTACTGTCTACATGAATAACTGCTCTTGTGCATGAATATATTGACACACAACTATATATTAGTCATGTTATCTAATGAAGACGAAAACTAATATGCCTATACCCTATTGTGTCCTTGCTTTTGAAGATATACAAATATACGCGAGATGTCATTAAGCGTCTTATGAAGAGTGGGATCATCAATGCGACATGAGTGATGATATAGCTGTTAGAGTAAGGGTTGGGTAGCAAGCAGCTTGTAACATCAAGGTTTATGCAGACAAATTATAAACCCTATAACCCGTTTTGCTAAAAGTAAACAAGAAAATAATTTTATGTATAGGTTATCATGACCAACTTGACCCTCTAACAAGTAATATTTTTCATTGCTCAAAACAAAATCTTAAATGTGCAAATTTAGATACAAACATATCTGGAACCCGAGAACTTGTATTGACCAATAAAAGAAAAAAATGATGATAATACTTAATCCATATTTCAAGAACAATATCTTTAATTCCGGGATTTGACCTACATGGAACGTTTTATATATAGGCCTATGTTATATTTATTGAGAAAAACTTACAATACCGTCCATGTGCCAAGCAAGTTAGTATTTATTGCATCTTGCAGAAATTAGATTTAAAATGTACATTTTACCTGTAAGTTATGACAGCTGCATGTACATGTTAACACGATATTGAGTTTTAAATTATATTTCTTTTATAATAAAAGGACCCTTCCGAATTTTGATTTATGGATTACATCTAAATTGGTCACAGAAATGAAAATAAACAGCTCTCACTCGCAGAGATATAACTAACTGAAATAGTCACTATAATTAAACATTTTTACACTAAACGATTTAATTAATAACCGTGATGAAAAAGAAGTGAAGCACAGGAGTTACATGAAGCAAATAAAAATATTGAAGAATTTAACACACACACATACTCACACGCGAACAAAAAAATAAAAATTAACGAATCAGACCAAGTTGACCAACAATCAAGCGAATCCTGTCCGAGTGTTTTAATACTTGTTAAAGTTCTATAGATACCACACAATAAAAATCATTCATGTACCTGATGATAATAGGCACATAGTAACATTCGCGAACATGTCTCAGACTTTGCCACCCAGACAGAGCCAATTTTAATCTCCAATCAATTGAATGCGAATGACCTTTTTTTTAAATCGGCCTTAGTTTATGTTAAAGTAAGATTGTCGTAGGTTACTGGTAGATATGCATTACTTACGACCATCTTAAGTACACTGTTCCGGAAGGAACGCTATACCAAGGGTCGTAACCAAAATCTTAAGTCATGCGTAAGATGAAATTTACGATCATAGTTTCCGGAATATACTTGGACCCCTGATACTGTAACTTAGTCGCAGGATCTATGTAAAGTTACGCGAATGTCTACGTCTACTCAGGGTTGACGTTTATAGACTTGGCATTATAACGATACAAGTGATATTATGGACATTATGGGAGAGCTAGTATTCGTGATTTGGAAAAGGGGATGTAAGGCTGGGAGATGATTGTAGACTATTCCAACCATCTTGAACATGTTCGAGACCCGGGGGTTACTCTTTGTCTTTGGTTGGGCGTGTTTGTGGGTGTATGGGTGGGTGGTGTGTGTACGTGGGTGGGATGGGATATGTATGTGTGTGTATGTGTTTTTGTGGGTGTTTTATTTTGGTTTTGTTTGGTTTTGTTTTGACCGTTTTCAAAACTAATTTGAAAGAATTATGTAGGCTTATAATCTCTTGTCGAATTTTATCACAATTTCAAAATTAGATTTCCTTTTAAAATAACAAATAGGCCTCTTTTGTGTATTTAACCTCACATTTTCGGGGCGTGTTTCCGAAAAGACCTCCGAGTTTAGCCCATTCACCCCTATTCCAAAGTTGAGTGATCCCCTATGCAGAACAGCAGTCTAAATATTATATCTTATTATATAAACAATGTAGGGTATTTTCCATTTACTCAAGTGAGGAATAGTACGTGTTGTTTCTGATACTGTAGGCCTAGGCTGAACACGTCACACGAAATCGTTATTATGTAAGCTTAAAGCATGGCAAGATTTAAGGGTATTGAGAGAATGTTCTTTGCTTTATACTATTACACCTAACGTATTGTCCTAAATCGCGATTGTCAAGAAAGTAAATATAATTGCTTGAGGTGTGTTTGTTAAAAAAGCGTTCAAATGGCTTAAAGTCTGTGACAAGAAAAATGCTCGTGTGCTGGTCTATTGACCACCACCACCTACAGCTGTCTAAAAAAAAAATGTACAATCCGAAACAAAATTGGTTAAATATGAAATTTCAAAAAGTCATTCTACTTGGCATAATATAAAGAGAAAGACCAGCGTTTCATGGTGTTTGTTTCTCTTCTTTGCTTTTGTCAATCGAGATATATAAATTTTGTGCGATATTACCAAAACAGTTTTGTGCCACTCTTATGAACAGGGGCCAGAGTTGCATTAGCCCAGTTGCCATGCTGTCTTGAGGCTCACAAAAATTGCAACTTGACAAAAGAAACACAACACAAATTAAAGTAAACCAAAGAAGTCTAGCTGTTATCGACACAAGTGTTAATAGTCAAAATATCAGTTAAATGATAAATATCTTCTTCTTTTCATAAATCATAGACAATACAAATATTTATTAGACGTCAATGAATGGAAACTCGAATTTATAACAAAATTGGTATCTGTAAATCTTGCTGGAAGGAATGTATTGTAACCAAAATTTAAACACTCCAAAGGAAATGCCCGTTTAACAAATATTGCACTATCGTTGTGCATTACTAATTGTTGACGTCAATAAAAATTTGAATTTGGAAGTAAAGTATCAAGTGTTGGTAGAATTTGCGTTTCATGATACTTCAAGAACCATAAAACTCTCGCTCCAGGGTGCTCATGGCCGCTCTAGTTTCATGGTTCTCTTCTAACAACAACAGTAAAATGTTCGAATGTTTCACTTTATCTTAAGGCCAGAACTTTCTGATCATAACTTCCTCCAACTTACGTAACTGTTTTCGTATCTTTTTAGAGTGTCTTTATGACGTTAATTCCTTTTAAAGAATTAATATCTGTTCAAGTGTTAATACTTATTTAACAAATTCGTTCACCGTTTTTCACTCAACCGAAGCTGCACAAACTCGATTTGTTGTGTTCCGCAGTAAACTGCGTTATCTCTCGATTGAACAAGCTAATGAGATGAAATAAAATCCTGGAAACCGGGTCTTTACGCTTTGATGTGATGTACAAAACGGCGTACTTATTTTGAGATATAATATTGAAAAAAAAAAAAATGCGGTTTTTGATTGTACCATTTTTTTTGATACAGGCTTGTATAATCACTATCAGTCATGTTATCTAATGAAGACGAAACAATAGGCCTATGCCCTATTGTGTCCTTCCTTATAATCAAATATGTACGCGAGATGTCATCAGCGTCTTAGTGTTTATGAGATTGGATCATCAATTCGACATGAGTGATTATATATCTTTGTTAGAGTAAGGTTTGGGTACAGCTGTAGCAATCAATGATTACAGTCCGACAAAGTATAAACCATATAACCCGTTTTGCTAAAAGTAAACAATAAAATCATTAATTTTAGGTTATCATGACCAACTTTGTCCCTCTAACAAGTATATTTTCCATTGCTCCAAAACAAATCTTTCAATCTGCATTTAGATAACAAAAACATCTGGAACCCGAGAACTTTTTTTGAACGCAATAAAACAATGTCTGCTTGATCGCATATTTCAAGAACCATATCTTTAATGCCTGGATTTGACATATATCACAGAGTGTCTATTGCAGGAGCCAGATAAGTTATCGTCAGTAACCACCTCCCAGAGATCCCATGCAAACAAGTGACTGAAGGAAGGGAGTGGGTGATACAAAGCTTTGTGAGCAGTATAACTGTAGCAGTAGCATAACAGTTCACACTCTTGTTGATGACCTTGACGACAAGAACTCCAGCGCAGTATAGGATGTCCTCATTCAGCCAATTTCCAAAGCAATGCATTGGAGATGCTACTAGAGCCCAAGAAGAAGACTACTGCCTTGGCCTCAACGAAAAGTCAGCAAAGCCAGACGGAAAAAACGGAAGTACTGCAAGCCAAGAAGCACATACTAAATCACCCCGAAGCGCCAAGCAGATCCTTGATGCTGCTAAGGCTGCCCACTTGAATGATGCTTACAATGTGTGTCTTGAGGCGCATGTTAAGCCCAGGCTGAGCACTTGACGCCCTGAATCTTGAAAACAGGCATGCTGCTGATGCGGAGGCCTTGAGGAAGCTGACCGATAAGAAGGATACCCCACCTATACAACATCAAGGTGAAACAACTGAAGAGCTGAAACGTGGTTTCAGCACTTTAGTTCTCTACTTGGCAAGCCATGCCAAAACAGGGGTCGTCGCCCTTTTAACTACATTTATGTGATTGATCCAGACATCCAGCAGGATCCATCTGAAATCCCCAAACTAATGAAAACAGGGACATTTGGCGCTCATGGTGAAACAGCCGCTCGGTGCGGCCGTTAGACGATTTGACTACATGGAACATCTTGTTATATAGGCCAATGTTATATTTATTGAGAAAACCTTACAATATCTCGCATGTGCCAAGCAAGTTAGTAATTATGGCCTCCGCAGTAATTAAATTTAAAATGTACATTTTACTGTACAAGTTGACAGAAAATCAAGCGAACCCTGTCCGGATGTTTAATATTGTTACAGTTCTATGTCCCAACACAATAACAAATCATACATACTGATGCTAATAGGTACATGGTAACATCACAAACATGTCTCAGACTTTGCACCCCAGACAGAGCCCAATTTATCCCAATCATGAATGGAAGGACACTTTAAAAATCGGCCCTAGATCTGCTAACGTAATATTGTCGTAGGTTACTGGTAGATATCACTACGAAGGACTTACGACCATCTTAGACACTGTTACCGGAACGCTACTACCATTGGTCGTACCCAAAATCTTAAGCCATGCGTAAAGATGAACTTTACGATCATAGTTTCGGGAACGGACCCAGCGATATAAACTAATATTCTAGAGGAGGGCGATACCAATTGTGCCACAACGTTCCCACAACCTTAGATACAAGGTATAGGAACCAATCATGTTAACTGATAGGGCTTATTTATTTTAAATGAACTCGATAACCTCACCCAATAATGCAAAAAAACGTTAATTACATCATATGAGAGTGATAACTAAATTGGTGATAAAATAATTAACGAGACGGCCCTCTTCAGGATGGATTGATTTTTATTCAGAACAAAATGAAAAAAGGATTCAAGATGTGAATGATAACTGTTGATCATCTCAAAAAAGGTGTTCAGGCTTTTGTTTTTGGTGGGGGCCTATATATGTTTTTTACTTATATGAAGAGATTGTCGAATGTGTACTGAGGAAAAAGAACATCAATATGAAATTAACAAGAAAGATCAAGCATGTAATTGGTGATGGATGACTTCTTGCGAAATCAATAACGTGTCATGCAACATTCATTTCTGACATGATGATGTAAATATCACGTCACAATTTTATTTTTGCTTTTGATTGCACCTTTTTTGTGGACACCCGTGGAATGACCCCTCGATTCTTGAAACAATTGCGCGTGGAACCGACAAAATATTTGCACAAGTAACACCACATTGGTTAAAAGGAAGTTGAATTACCCCCGTCTTAAATAAATCCTCAAGTGGAATGAATTAAATACTTTAAAGACGAAATTTAACATTCATTAAAACATTTAACGACACCAGAGGGTGTGTCTTGCAGTCAATCCCACCGATGCACAACGTTGTGGAAATTTCACCTCAACAAGGTCCATATGATCCACAAAAGTCCTATTCTGACACATTAAAACCCTGACTGTTACACTATTTCAGCCACAAGGTGCTATTATACTTAGGGAATATTTGCTGATCAGGGAACAATCTTTAGGTTCTTAAACTTCTGGAACACTTGGATCCCTAAGGACTGACATTGGGTTTAGGACCGTACAGTATAGATAGAAACATTGCAATTGCCATGTGGGATGATTCAAAAAAAACACCCTATGGGACACACCGTTATAGATGGCATCCTACTTGTGCAAATTCGTTCAGTAGTTCATCTGAATATTGGGTCGTGATCTTGCTTGACCTTTAGGTTTGCCATTGGGTAACGGAATCGGTCAGTCATGATATTGTGGAGGTAATTGAAAATGTGCTGTTAATGACGCTACGCATTATGGGCCCTTGAAACACGAGTGTAGAATTCTTTAAAAGCCATTATAGGCTAATGATATTAATAAGATAATATCAAATTAAAAAGCGGAAAAAAAAATGAGATTTTACCTATAATTCATGAAACCTACTCCTTAGAATACTCAATTACTGTAATTAAAACATGGAATTGTTATTGTAATAACAAAATGTTTGGAAAGGAGTGACGTTAAACATGAACCAAATGAACTAGACTTAAAAAAGTTTTTTTAAGTTTTTTTTTTTTAATTTCAAAGATTTAAAAACACCAAAGTATTGATGGGAGAAAGCTTGTCTGATTGATTTAGACATCTTACGGTTGCTGTGTTACTTATGGTCGCGCGAGATTCCAATTACTGATACTGCAAGCAACCGCTCACGACACCGTACGGACGATCTACCCAGTGAGTACGGTGGAAGTGTTTGTAGCGTATCTTCTTGGTGGTATCCCCGGTCTTTGAAAAAGCCTCTTGCCTCCCCAACTAGCTCCTCCCAGACAGAATGGTACTACAATCGCATTGGTTCACAGGGAAGGTAGCAATTGTTATTGGACGGTGCATCTTGTCCAGATCATCAACATTGACTTCGTTTGTCCAGGAATCGAACTATTCTATGCTGCTCGTGATACCCCTTTTGACGAACGAAGTAAACAGCCTGACGAACACGAAGTAAAAACTGACCATTCATTTTACAACAGACTCGCAAGCGGATGTGTGTTTGGAAAAGCGTAGTTCGAATCCATGGCCACCCTTTTCTATAAATGAAGATCTCACTTCATCGGCATTCAACTGAGCAAAGAAGTCAATTTGCGATCCATCTTCTCCGTATTCACAAGAGCCCGGTGACAATTTTACAACTGTCACCTAACACCGGTTAAACTTAGACTTCCGATTAGATTCTTCTTCAACGATTAAAGTGAAGACGCTTCGTCATTCAGAGCCGATGCCAGTCATGCGTCTTCTCCACTGCCCATTTTCAGTCTCTTGTAACCTTGGTTCTGCCCATGATGAACCCCTTTATGTCATATACAACAGTCCACAACAACACCAATATGATTCTGTCCGCACGTTAGTTGTATTCAATTATCGTTATTCATGATGAAGGTTTTGAAGTATTTCCAGAACACGGCAAGTCTGGAGGAGAGAAATTGAGAAGCACGCTTACGAAAAGAAGAAAATTTGTAAAACAAACTTTTCACCGACCCTCAGGGTACGTTATATATACATATTGTTATCTTTTAATGTTGTGTGACGTGATAATTAATGTTGTTTTTTAGTTATATTGGTTTTAGGCACAGCTCGATTACAATATGCAAACCTTCACTCATTCATTAGCGTGATATCGCAATAACGATTTTTCAATTTATTAGATTTAATTCGCAGGAGATTACTTCAATTGCACTGCATTAACTAAAATACTCATAATAGAAGTCAATTCGCAGGATTTTTACAACAATTTTAGATCCGTTTACACTTTGTAGGGTTTCGAACTCGCTAATCTCGTGTCCGTACATTTTCCTGTTTTGGATTATTTAGTTACGTGACTATTTTAGAGAGGTCGAAATGGATCTTCCTAACAATACAATAAATATAATGCATTTATATGACGCTCTACAGAGAACACAGGCCCTTACAGCAAATATTAAAAAACGAAATCGTCATACAAGGTCCTTGGGTAGTGACTCACTGTTGGTGACCTCATGTGACTTTGTGACCTCATGTGACCTTTGTCCCCCATTCACACACCGACGAAAGACGACACATCGTTAATGGTGAACGCTGTATCTTTTTAATGGTATGACTCATTCTGTGATTTTTTTTCAAACCAGTGGCCATGACGTCTAAGTCGTTCACACTCTCTGGAAGGGGTCAGTTGTCCGTTACTTCTGTTGAACACATCAAATCGACGAGCTATAGATGACCACGCATTTTTCATATATGGTTTATACCCAACCAATGTGTCAAAGGGCTATACTCACGCTATTCATTAATAACAGAACCAGCACTGAAGAAGAACCAGTGGTGACGTACGGAAAGAAACCAGGGACTTCCAAGTTCACTTCACGAACCTTAAAGGTATTTCAAGTCTTGTGGCTCATAGGGGGGGGATTGGTTTAGTTGCGGACGGTACAAGTGAGAGACTTGGCGGGGCGGGGTGGGTGGGGTGTGCAGGGGGGGGGTGAGACTCAGAATTATCAGGCTTTTGAACATTTGTATTTGAATGCCTCTGAATAGAAGTATAAGACCTGAATTTTTAATTCCAATCCCCATTCATTCTTAAAACACAGTTACCAACGCCCACTTTGCGGTCGTATTCACACAGAGTGTTGCACTGAGATGTACACTGATACAGCTTTGTTTACAAGAGAGAGAGACCAAGCTGAAGAAAACCACACAGGGTTCGGTGCTGATCTTATTCATATCACCGCCTTTTGGATGTTTGACCAGCATTCATAGATTTTGACCAAATTATTTTTCCTTCATTTTTAGATTCTTATCTTTTCATGTAACACATGTCAATGCTTGTCCTTCCACTTAAATGGGCTTGTTCCGATTTTTGTCTATCGTGCTCCCCTACTTGATATGAGAGCCTGACCCTTGTACACACTGACCATCAAGTACCGGGGGAAACAATCTTGCGGTTTTGATGCTAGACGCGATATTGCATATTGCACCGGCCCTATGCAACTACTGTGCGAATATTGATGGTAACTACGTACAATGGTAGTTTTTTTTTATCTGTACTTGAGTACGAAGTGGATTTGAAAGCATGAATTTCAGGATAACCTGAGAAAAAATAACGGGCTTTCACCGATATCAAAATTAATAACTACCTTCCGGTTTAAATCAGGGGGGTCCCCAAAAAAGCGATCGTAACAAGCACCTTTAATGTTCTGATACTATTTTTGTAAGCACTTTGTAAACCTTTATGCAGAGCACAACGGATTGCACTGACTTTCTATTGGAAACTGTGATTGTATAGGTTTTTTACTGCAACTTTTAAATCCTGGGACTGGGTTCGGGTAAAGTGGGCATAACTTCCACAATACTCGTCGCCACAAACGAGGTGTCAAAATACGCATAAAGAAACAACCGCTTCCAATTATCATCCCCATATTGATAATCCTATGTATCGTTAATGAACTTGACAGACACATTTCAGCTGTGTAGTTACTTTGGTGGATGTTTTTATAGTCGTGACATAGCCTTGTAAGGTTTTCTAAACTCTGTTTCAGATACTAACCTCTGTTTCGACTTCCTAGAAGAACAACACGTGTGGATGATAAATTAATGTTTGAAAATAGTCCGACAAACTGTGGTTAACCCTTCGGTAATTTGGAAGTCACCATTGGAAGGGATTGCTTAATGAAAATGTTACTAGGACCTCAGGTCCTACGTAAGGGAAGGGGGTGCGATTGTGCGGTCGCACCCCCGTCCCACCACAAAAAAGGTTGTCCACTTTTTGCAGATTGTTTTTTATTAAAACTAAAAAGTCTAACATTTTGAGAAAACTTGACAAGGAAATCCACCTTTTCGGTGATGAGATGTCACACTCCAGAAAGTGGCATCTTAAAGGAGTGGGTCCTTGACCTACCTTGACCTAAAAGCCTCCACAAACTGGTGAGGCACCCTGTGAGTGTGCTGCTGCATGATTCGATGCTGCCAGGTCTTCCTGTCCATGGCCAGTCTTCTACCTTGGTATCCAGATGGTATGAGACGTTGCCTCGCTCCTTGGCCAGACAGTCCTCCATTTTCTTTGGTGGACGGCCTCGTGTCTGTTGCCTTGGACTCGTCCTTCCAGTGATATTTTTGGGTAGCGGTGGGGGAGCCATTCTTGTTACATGGCCATAGAATTTTAGTCTTTTGGTGTTTATCCCGGTCAGTGACACTTGTGCCAATGTTGAGATTTTTGATGTGTGTGTTCCTGATCTTGTCCGCTTCTTCTCACTCCGAGATTCTGCGGAGGCATGACATTCGAACCATTCAATCTGTTTTTCATCTTCCTTTTTGGTTGTTCGGTTTCAGCCCCGTAGAGCAGAATTGACAACATTAGTGTCTGTAGAGTTTTATTTTTTGATTTGCTTTGCTGAATGTCTTTTTGCAATCCGATATTGTTCAGCTCTTTGAAAGGCTGCCCTGCTTTCTGTATTCTGGTTTTAATGTCCTCACCACTATGCCGTTCTCTGCTATAGTGCCCCCCAGGTGTGGGTCCCACACCCTCTTCAAAAGTAAATCCTGCTACGGACTCTGCTAGGCCAACTACCTTTTGTTAGAAGCATGAGTTACGAGGATTATGTCTATTCCCATGTTTACCGTTGCGGATTTACGCGTGCATTTTTTACATCCTCAATGATACATAACACCATTTCTAGCTCATGTTATGGGTATTTGGCGAAAAAACAATTCTTTTCAGAGAAATTCTCGATCAAAGTTTTTTCCCTGCATTTTTGTTGACATTTTGGAATATTAAATGATCTACACCCAAGGTTTTAAAATACATTGAAAATCCGATTAAAAAACGGTTCTGAACTTTACTTCTAAAGGTGTTTTCTTATTTTCTGGTTTTTCCTGTTTTCTTATTTCTTTAAAGTCTGCTATATTCTGCACAATCTCTATAAAACTTGTTTAATATTTATTTCTATTTTCAATATTGATAAAAAGTCGGCTGTTTTCCAGATAGACCATTAGAGGGAGTTTTCTCTTCATGCAGAGAAGGTGCTTTTCCCCGATTCGATACGAGTGAAAGGTGTGACGGACATCATTTTCGAAGATAACGACGAATTATATTTCGAATGATTTCATAGGGAAGAAATGTATGCGGGCCAAAATATGGTCACGTGCGCTCCGTGAAAATTACAGACCCTTCAAAGAGGCGGTCGTCTCATTTTAACGACTGAGAGGTAAGACTCGTCATTTTTCTTGTTATTTACTCCTTTATTAGTTTAATAATTCAGCCCCTGAGACAATCGGCCGATTTGATTTGAAAGTGATGTCTAATGTCAATTATAGTTAGCCAATCAAAAGACATGGTAAGAAAAGCTTTATGCTTATACAAATGGGTGTATTTTTTTTTTTGATTGGTTACTTAGAGGTAATATCATGTTATATCAAGTAATGAGCCATCAAGATACTCTACTGAAGAGTGGAGAATACTCCAAACTCATGTTCCAAATTTAAACAACAAAACAACATTTTATGTTTTAAAAACTTCTCCGGGTAACGTAGTTCATTCCAATTAAAATTACGGTTAACGCATTATGCAAGTACACTCCGCAAGAGTATTTGTTGAGTCCTTAGGTAAAAGAGTATTTCCAAATAATCTTGTGGAGTATAAATACGTCAGGTATGGCATTTTTCCGATTGTGATAGATATTCCCCAAAGAGTGCTGCAAACAGCTTAAATACTTTGAGCCCACCATAGTCCAAGGTCGGTCCTCGTAGACTCTGGCCCACCTTTCCTCTAGATAGTTTCGAACCCTTGTCTGATGATAATGCGAACAAATCATTTTATGCTGAAATAATTACCAGTCTTGAATCCACATACTGATAGATTGTAATCAAATATCAATAACCCTGATATATAGCATGTGATTGGTTGAGAGTTTCACAACAGTGATAACCCATTGTAACCTCAACACTCAACGAGTGCAATTTTTAAACATTTTGTTTTTGAGACGCAATGACAGACAGCTCTTTGGAAATATTTTGCCAGAAACCTAAAATTTTATAAAGTAATGCTGCTAGCACACTGCTAAAAGTAAATGTTACCAAAATTTGTCAATGTCTTTTACATGTTCTTTGGATTATCTACTTTTCAGTCCGTAGACCAATTTGCGTAAACAACATCCTATTGACGGCGTAATCGGGCACACTCTCAGCCTACTACGATTGTCCGCAAGACGACAACGACGAAGGGAGCAAGTCGAAGGAGAGAACAGTGTAGTTCTGGATGTAAAAGCAGGTCGATTATGGATTTCATACTTGGAACCCAAACCAACACAAGCAGAGAGCCGAACAGGCGGAATGTTTATAGTAAACGCTCAACTGATTTGGCCACACGAAACAATCTTACGACAAATCCGCATTGATCAAGTCACCCAGGCACCAGCGTCGAAGATACGGCAGCATGGAAGGAAAGTGGCTTGCTGTGAGCTTGACAAACTCGTTGAGAAATCCCTGCCCATTCGATGCACAACCAGACAAAAACGCAAAGAGAAAAGTTGTTACGAATTTGCTACAACCGCTTGACCCCAATGATATAAAATATAATTTTTATACACAAGACATTTTGATACTTATAGGCTATATTGACAGCAGTGGACGACTTAAATGCCAAATAGAACCAGCACAATCGCAATGAAAGAGAGCTCAGAAAAGCGAAGAAAGAAGGCACGCATGTTACAGAATGTGTTGAGCTCAAAACGTTAGGTTTACAGCAGTCTAGACATGTGTTGCACAACAATACGTAGAACAATACCATCCTGAATCACCAGAAGATATCTGAAGAGAACATGAAGTTATTTCAAGGCAAACTTGAAGATATTCACCTTGCACAACTTTATATGAGGAATCGATTTTATGACCTTTACAAGGACCAACCTAACTTCAGTCGACATCCAGGGTCTTTTGGTTGACAGGGCATTAATGATTTATGCAATCTATCGCACCACAAATATAAGCGCTTGTGAGATTCACACACTCGCCACTTAACGATGGTGACAGTTTACGGCAAAACACAGCGTGATTGCGATCGAGACATAGAGTTTCCTGAGAGTGAAGTGCATGTGGTAAGGGTAAGAGAACAGAATGAATCTGGTGTGACATCTACATCCTCTATGGTCAGATTTTCTGAAGATATTCATCAAGCCACGAACTGGCTCTTGTCAGGATGTAGAACCAGACCAAAACAATCTCTGTCACCGGATTCAGGGAGGGCGTCGAAGACGTACAAGGGCAAATTGAGGAGTTTCTTGCAGTTTATAGAATGTAAAAGGGTAATAACGTAAGAAAGGCCAACTCAATTCATACAGCATCAGTATGAATCCCATCTTGAAAATTGGGAA
>JAMKCH010005421.1:0-33854 GCA_023653785.1 Ophioderma brevispina
CCGTTATACGTAAAAACCCAAAACCATATTCTTTTGGACACCAGAGGGCTTGTCTGAGCTTGGTGTAATAGAAAATATCTGGGGAAAGTTCATTTTCAGCCAGGATAGTATCCGCGCAAAGGGTATTTAAAGGGTAATGCATTGATCAGGGCGTATCCAACAATTCACATGACGGCGGCACGAATAGTCGAAAAAAGTCGACGATATGGCTGCTGAGCGGCCATGGAGTACATGCAATCTTCACTTGCCAAACGCCATTTTCATGCGAATTGGAAGTGGCGCCGGGTAGGGGGTGCGCTCTCTCTCTTCTCTCTCTTCCGCGGGAAGCGCGAAACCCATGCCACGGCAATGGTTGCTTCCGGAAATACATTTGCTACATGCAAATTTGATTAAAAAAAAACAATTGATATTGTAAGTGGTTAACTTTAAATGCATATAGCCAATGATCGACGGATAAACAGTAAATATAGTTCATGCATGTAAGGTTTTATTTGAACTTAAATCATAAAAATTAAAGGTGTTCATGGAGAGTTTGTAAGCGGGCACGTGGTGGGTCGCGGAAAACCTTGCAGGGTATGTAGTTTTGCACGACATTTCCGTTATGGGTCTAAAGGATCCGGGAGAATTCGCACTTTAGAAGAACTCTATTTTCGGCACTATTTTCCGCATTTGCAGGCCAGCGATTATAAATCGGCATTTCCTGAAAATTGCGAAATCCGCCGCAATTCTGCACCCAAATTATGCCCAAAAGTTATTTAAGAAAATTATAACCTAGAATTGATGACATTTAAATAATTATGAGTTGTAATGCTAAAACATTGGTCCGTGTCATGGGTAAGTTGATTATAGAACAAATTTTGTTATAGCGACATAATCAGGCAATCACAAAAGGGGCGTCATTTCTCAATCTCGAACCAATAGGCCTGTACTAAAATGTGTGTATGGTTTCTTTACCGCGCCTATAGCGCGGAAAATTTTGGGAAATTGAGGGATTTGAAGCACAGATTTGAAGGCAAGTACAGACTTCCGGAACACACTTTAAATTTTTTAATGCTGAAATGAATATGGACCCTAAATAGCGCAAGTCCTCATTTAGCAAAATATAAACCTTTTCTTGATTTTGGGCGTGATTTTTAGACCCTTTTTCCAAGTACGTACGTAACGTGCCTGATCCTGAAAAAAAAACCCTTTTTAAGTGATTCTTGGACCCGGATGATACCCCCCTTGTCTATGAAGACTGATTCCCCCGGGAAGAAAACTGCTGTTAACTAATCTGTTTTGATTTGACATCAAAATCCTTTTTTAAACCTTCTAACCTGTACTCACAAGATGTGCGAAAGTTGCATAAATAAAATGAGTATATTTTATTATTGGTAACATGGTATTTTTTTAATATACATATTTATTAATATGCACATGATTGGCGTTGTAGAACATTACCAAGAACTTTCCACCAAAGGGTTTAATTGGACAAAGCAAGTATAATAAAACCAACAACTAAGTTTTTGACTTGCGTACTACAGTATATCCTCCTAGAGAAAAAGCATACTTTTGATTTCTGTCATACACGACTGAAAATTACTATATTTGATTACCTAAATACAGGTATTCGCTTTATTCGTTGTTCATGGTAAGCTTTCCAAATATGCAATAAACCTTGATTCTAAAAGAGATAGATGCGTCTTTCTGGAAATGTCTCATTTTAAAGATTTTTTACTGGTTTTCACATTATAAGATAGGATGAGTTTGTCAGACAAGTAAGAGACCCTTTTTTTTCCACCAGATACGTGATTAAACATTTTATATGAAACATGTCTGTGTTCAGGTTGTGAATACTTGGTCTGAAGTCTTATTTTGAGGGTTGACATCGAAAGACGTAACTTCAGCACTGAAAGAATAATAAAGAATTTCTTTATTCTGCTGTTCATAATTAAAAATGGTTTTTTTTTTGTTTGCTAAGTTTATATAATGTTTTCTTACATTAGCCATGAGCTTATGAATATTTAATTAGAGGAATTAATAGAATTTGCTTAGAGTAGAACATATTAAACATCACATTTCCAAAATCATATTACAGCGATTAAAGCAATTCTTTCATATTTCTTCAAGTGCTGAGTTCTGTCCTTCGGATTGTCAACCCTCGATTGGTCTTTCATTTAAAGAAGGGCTGTTCCGATTTGTGTCTCATTTTTTCTACTTGATCCATGAAACTTGTCTTGGCACTTGCAAACGCTCGCCACCACATATTGTATCCAAACCAACTTAAGATATGGGTTGGATTGCTAAAATTTCAGGACGCCATTGAGAAAATGCAGCCTTTCATCCGATAAGTAAACCGAGATTATTCCTCCGTACTAGTGGCAGAATTATTCTAGTGTCAAGACGTCAATATGGGATTTAGAGCATTACTCAGTCAAGGCATAATTATAATCCCTTGAAGTCTTGAGACTGGACTATGTCAATGTAAATTTACACAGAAGAATGACCAAAATGGATGGGCTTTCCTTAAGACTATCCGCACAAGCAACCTTCAATTTTAAAAGTAGTCTAATACTGAGGTTCATATGCAGCATACTGGAAAATTAAATTTTGCCAGGAAGCCAAATCATGTGTCATGGCAAGTAATGGCGCCAATCCCTCCTGTTTAATATTTTTTGTTTTGAAAAGCGGAATGACATACCCATTAAAAAACGGAATTTTGCCAGGAAGGAGCTTTCCCGATCTGCTTGCATCAGTGCATTATAGGGTTAAAAATATACATAAGCATGGAAAAACAGGCTTCTCAAAGAATAAAATGTTTTGGGGCTGACATTTTCGTGGTAAAATTTCTGAAATAAAAATGGAAAAATCTTAGCAAAATTTGGCTATAAATAACATTAGTTTCCTTATCAAATAAGCAACACTATAGCAATGCGACTTTGAAAAAAAAACATTGGAATCATGGTCTATTATTTTTAAGGTAAACATTTCATAGTACAGCACATTCGTTTTATCAAGTTCACTAGATATCCTTGTGAATCGCTTACAAAATTTTATGTGATTCTGATCTTGCGGTTTGTGTTATAAGCATGTTTGCCACTGCCTATGGCATTGTGCCGTCCTTTCTGTCCGTCTTGTACCAAATTACAAATATTCATTTCAGAATATACAAAAACGTTTTGCTAAGGCTAACGGTTCAGATATAAAAAAATCTCACAACTCTTTAGGTTAAGTAGGGTGCCATGTGGAAGAGATTGTGGATCACAAATTTCCCTTAAGCAGCCAAACCACTATAAAATTGTTTAGAAACAGATTGTAAAATATTGGCCATCAGAAGCCATATAATATCCATTAAGCAAATTTTTTCCAGAATATAATGACCCTAAAAAGGGGATTGATATGCCCCCTCAGTTTTGCTTTTGTAATACATACCGTTTTTTACTCCAGTTAAAAAACCACCCTGAATAATCTAATGGTGCTTGTACACACTTTATAATATATTTGACTTCTGCTTTTAATGAGTGCAAACTTAGGGATGCGTCATTAGACATTAAATGGATTCCCTAATGTTTAAAAATAAAAAATGCCACCAGTGACACGTTTACACACAAACTCCTCTCACTAATGACTGCTAAAATTACCTTAATCGCCAAAAAATTATATTTAATATTTTCATTGAAACAAGAAAATAAGCCTAATGCACCCTTCCCCGCTAGGTTAAATGTAATATACCTTTACAAATTAGAGTTGCTATAGTTGGAAAACTTGGAAAGTTTCCTATAGAATTCTAATTGATATCCAAAAATAAACAAAATTTAGACTATATAAATGTACACTATAATGATAAGATCTTTTGGGAAGGTTTTATATTCATCGAAGAGGGTTACCTACTACAATTAACCACCCTTCCCCCGTTGTATCAAATCATGGCCAAAAGTTGGTATTTACACTTATTTTCTATTTTAAAACGTCCCCCTCTTTGTCTTTTTTTTTTCCCTAGCAATCCGGACATGAGCGTGCTGTTTTGGGGCCTTTAATTTCACTAATCACTACTGATAATACCTGAAAGTGTTATTGCATGTATGTAACACAGTCCCAATAAAGCCCTAAGCTGATCTATCATTCCCTTTAATTTCTGTTATAAACACGGGATAGCCTGGTTATAGCAGCCCGACGGTGAACCATATTAAAATTCAACTCTATTCGTGCGTCCCGGTACCGGCTCATATCCATACAAAGCGGTGCTCACACCCATTATGAATCTCCTTTTCCATGCTTTACACGTTTACGACTGCTGAATTCTGCAAAAATTCTTCTGCGGGACTTTGGCCAATCCGACACAATTTTCAAGCGGTAATGTGGCAACTTTTCAATTTGCCATACCCGGCAGTAATTAAAGGTATTCTATCCCCGATCGATCTGGTGCAAAATTTCGTACTTCGTCGATAATGCGTACCTAGAACCCTTTCCGTCATCTTTCAATCGTAACATCCGGTATGGTCCATCTTTTTGGTTTATTTCTGCTCTGAAATTATCACAAACTGTTTACTATTATGGAATGAATAATAGAAAGTCTGTTGGTCTCAGAGCCTTAGATTTGCCTTCTAACAGGCCTGGTGAAACATCTCTACGGTATGGTGCGAAACATGACAATGAAGGGGGGAGCTAAACCGGGCCAACTCATGCCAGTTGAAAATATCTCCTGGAAAAAACATCCTACTGATATCGGATTATGGCGACATACCTCCTACTACCAAATTGTGGCACAGAATAGCGCACAGTTCGGTGGGCATTGCCTCTTCAAGTCAAGGACCAGATATATCAGACCTTTATTCTGGTGGAGTCTTAATGTCCAAGTAGAGGTAGCAGATCACTACACCTACTCTGATAGGCTATGCAAAAGCAGATAGTACCAGCTTTACTTTGAAGCGGGAGCAAGCAAATAGACCGTATTCAATATGACGTCAGCCACCAGACATGTTGTGGACAAGATGCATACATTCCAGGATTACACTACATTCACCCAACCTGTCAATCGATCCTGTTTACCGATTGCACAGGGATCATAGACAGGTGAATGTCATTGTAGTTACTGGAATGCGTCTATCTTGCCACCAACATGCTGGCTTATTGATACGGTCTATAATGATAAAGAAGACGTTTTTGGGCAAAGACTTACGCCACGGATTTCGATAAAAGTCAAAAGAATGAATGATGATATTTTCCCCTTTGCCACATGGCAATCGGTTCGTCATTGATGCAAATCTATGTGGATGCCAGCTGACCAAAGTGAAAACATTTGTCTATTCCAGCTGCTTCTCAAAAGATTAACTTCCACAGTATAATTGCCCAAGATAGCTTTTAATTCACACTCTTTTGGGGTCTATGTGACCTCTTTCTTGGCCCTTTCTAGGGTCAATTTGGAATCAATTGATTACCCTAACCAGGAACCGGGTTCGTTTTGCCGGCCGCGGCCCAAATGCAACGAAAGGCATCTATTTTTTTCTTTAACGGCCCAGAATGGCACTAGAGCCAAAGTTTTTGCTTTGCATTGCCGTTCGGCCGTTTTTCCCGCACAAGGATAAGTAGCGTAAATCATAACGGCCCAGATGGCAACGAAAAACATCGCGCCATTTTCCCGGAAGACGCCCAAAATGCAACGAAAAAAAAACAAAATCGCGTCAGTTTTCCTCCCGGTAAAGACGGCCGATCAACAAAAACATCGCGCATTTAACCGGAAAACGTCCCAGATGCAACGAGAAACATTCGCCGTGAAAAGGCAATAAAAACAGGGTAAATAACTAAATAAATAAATAGATTGATCGTACTGCACACTGATCTGCATTAAATTTTTGTAGCTTATAGTTAGCCAGTCGTGAGTGGCGCTATACCGCTATACACATATCGTGGCTGTGGCGCTTTATGCTACGTCATCTCCGGTTTTACGTCATGAATACGTTTATGCATAATTAACCAATAGCTAACGAAAATGGTGGCGCTATCACCATCGAAATCGACATTGTCTATGGGCATTGTACAGTGTCACCCCCCCCGCCTGATGAAAAGGATTGCGCCTTCTCGGGCAACCGTCCGAATGCAGTGAAAGAGCCATCGCAATCATTTTCCATTCAATAACGGCCCGATGCAACGAAAAACAACGCGTCCTTTCCCGGAAGACGGCCCGAATGGCAACGAAAAACATAGCGTCATTTCCGGGAAACGGCCCAGGGCAACGAAAAACCTCGCGGCAATTTTCCGGTAAGACGGCCCCAATGCAACTTGAGAGCCATGAGAGTCATTTGCGCGACCAAACCTAGTTGTTGACGGCCAGAATGCAACGAAAAGCATTTTTTTCCGACCGTTACCCCACGTTTTCGTTGGGCCTCCATTTCCTCTCGGCCCCGGGCGTTAGGGTTAAAGATCCACTCTCTAAGTCCAAGTAAAAAACAAACCAGTGGATGTCAAAACTTGTGAAATGATACGGGCAAGATATTTATCAGATGGGTATTGGAGTCCGGCGATTCAATCAAGATGAAATATTAAATTGGGGTGTTTTTATCAGATGATCCCAAAATGTCAAAATTTAGTTATATCTACTACATAATAATATTAATAGAAATGAAGTCTCTTCTTAAATGCATATTTTTAACTTTTACTGACTCACTTTATGGGTGAATGTGACCTTTTGTGCCTTTTCTTGGTCAATTTTGACTCCAGATAGATTCCAACATTCAAATTATTCTTTGAATCTACTGCTATAGAGTGGAGAAATAAGAGAAATTGAAATACTACTGCATTTTTTTAATGATAAAGTTGGAATAAGTACATCACCATTCTATGATTTACCTTATTTGGGTCAATTTTAAGCCATTTTTTAACCTTTATCGAAGTAAAATTTGACCCTAGATTCAACGTCCATTTCTTCATGGCCCCCCCCCCCCCCCCCCCCCCCCCCCCCCCCCCCCCAAAATAGCTTCGAGCTCTAGAGTGGGGGGGAAATGAAAATACGAGTTTTTAAGATGGACTAAATACATCACAATTCTATGATTTTTACTCATGGGGTCAATTTTGACCCCCTTTTAGGCCATTTCTGCGGTCAAAAATAACCCCAGATTCCAACATTACAAATTTCTTCTGAATATACAGCTCTATTATAGTGGGGGGAGGGAAATTAGAATACTATTACATAATATGAGTTGGAATCACCATTCATATGATTTTTACCTTATTTGGGTCAATTTTAAGCCCTTTTTTTTACCCTTTCTGTAGTCAAATTTGACCCTAATTTCCACATTCCATTTCTTCTTCTGGAATCTTCTGCTATAGAGTGGGGGAAATGAAATCACTGTTGTGTGTAAGATGGATAATAACATCACATTCTATGATTTTAACCTACTCCTTGGGTCAATTTTGACCCCTTTTGGTGCCCTTTGGGTCAAAAATAACCCCAGATTCCACATCAAATTCTTCTTGAATCTACAGCCTATATAGAGGGGAAAATAAATACATTCCATTAATATAAAGTTGGATATCACCCATTCTATGATTTTTACCTAATTGGGTCAATTTTGACCTTTTTTGGCCCATAAAAAAAATTTTGCACCACTTCTGATTTCTACATCACCCAAGCGATGATCCCCACATATTTACCTAACATGTGGTAGCAATGAAATTTTTCTAATATCCACCTACCCCTTGGTGCCAAAACTGGTCCGCGGCTGACGTACTAATAAGCACGCACTATACACTCAAGTAACTTCTCGAAGGACCGTAAATTACAACAAAGACCAGCCTTCAAGAGAAGGACAAAGAAAGAATTACAATAAAGCCCAAACAAAGAGAGGAGTTTTAACTAGGGGTTAACGACCTGGCTTCGGGATGGCCTTGGATGGAATTATGGGGTCTAGCCTTATAGAGACGGCTGGCACAAGGCCGGCTGGACACGAAGCTCAATTCTAAAGGTGCCTTACAAAGAATGAATCGATTTTTAAATTTAACTAAAATAAAATTTAATTCTATAGAAATCGTCTGGACACTCAATCGGATGAGTTGGCTGGAACAAAATCTGTAAGGCAACCCAAAGAATAGGAGTAGATAAATATGACCCTGAACATGAATTAAAGTCAGTGTATGAAGACTGCCCAGGTTAAAAATAATACACAATCGTCTAATGGAGTTTTAGTCGTAGTATATTAAAAATGGAAAATAAAAAAGCCCAAAGTTGTTACAGGACGCCTCTCTCGCCAAGGCGAGCTGTTATTAATGCCGTCAGAACAGTAAACAACATAAGAGAGTGTACACCACCGAACCAATCAAACTGATAAAAGTAGTTTTAGTAGGTATAATGGGGCAATTTACCGGGTTCCGAATCTGGCAGACCAAATCTGGACCCTGTGGCTTCAGCGAATTTGGCCAGATTTCGCCGAAGTCGCGATCCAAAAATCCGAACAACGGACTCAGGACATAGCTACAGTAAACTTAGAGGTTTCACCCTAGTCCTGGCCGCACAAATAACCAGCCCAACCTTGTGAATTTCTAACTCGAAATCGGGAGCTAAACCAGATACATCTCCCCGGTCAGGTAGAGCCCCCAAGGGAAAGAGGACGAGCATGATGGACGCCGGTGACGTCAGTGGTATGATGTCACCAGGGATCGCCTGATTAGAAATTTGTGTATATAGTTTTGGGGGTCATTTTTTTTTTTTCTTTTTGTGCACCAAAGATGATGCAATTGGTTATTATCGGACATTGGAAACCTAAGGAGATTTCAAATATGAGGGAGTTGAGCGTAGACACGTACAATGGCGCATTCCCGGCTCTATTTCAAATTGGAAGTGCCGTTTCCAGGCAGCTTGTATTATTATCGGGGATCCCCGCTAATAAATTATTCTAGTACAAAATCCCTTGGTTTGTGGACACATAGACATTTTGAGTTTAAACATTCACAGGTATATTTCACTACAGGTTACCCAGGCAATCGTGTAAAAATCTCCAATTTTTTGAAAAATTGGGGGCGCTCTTCAAAAAAAACTGTGCTCATATTGCTTTTGAAAGAACCGCTATCAACATACATGACCGCTACACGTAACCCCCACAACACCAACACCATCACCTATCCCCCAACCCCACAAGTACACAAACACGCCGTGTCTTCTCAAATACGCAGACCCATCCCTTTATCACACCCCACTCGGAGCTGTGCGGTTTTAGTTGTCTTTTTTCATTTATTACCTGCAGACCCCAAATTGGTACATGTAGAAAACCATGCTATGGTTGGAATTTGTGCCCAGTGATGTACTGAAAAGGTAGGACTCCCCTGGCTCAAATATCTTGGTTGCAGTTGCTCCCCCTGCTTCAACATAGAAGGGGATTATCTATGTACATTGCATATTTGTCAAGCTTTTTAAGGGAGGTACAACAAAGTTTAGGTTAAATTTGGCCAAATTAATGAAAATGGGGATATTTTTGGCCACTTGTGATTGACAGTTGAGCACCGTGATTCAGCAGGAAAAAGGGTCATCTCTATTAAGACATCATGGAATTAGCTAGCATGAAATTTTTCTATAAGAGGATTCAAAAGGATCACAAGGATTGTGCATCTTTATTCCGTAAAATCTTTACTCTAGTCTAACACATGAATATCATTACACAGGTAAGGACCGGAAAAGGGTACAAAAGGAACAACAGTGCCCATTTGCTATAAATCTAAGGACAGCAACTCAGGTGGTGTAATACATTTCAAACCATTATTGCTCGCAGCACGCAGCAGTTTTGGATTCAGCTAATGCGGCCCTTGCGTCAAAAAGGTTGGACACCCCTGCCCTACAAGGTTTATCCATCAATAGGGGCCAATGGAATGGCAGAGAACATCATCGTATCCAATGGTGGCAACACCTCACCCCTGTCTATTGGAAATATTCTGTTACATTCCCTGCAGAGAAAGGACAGACATCCCGTCTTATTTTTCAGGTGAGCTGAGACTTCACTTTTAGATGTGAGCGATTTGGTGCATATCTTGCATTGAAGATCAAGCGGAGTTTTTGCACATTGTCCACAGATTTTCAGGCAGGACATCTTTTGCTTATGAATCTTAAAGCCTTTGGAAGATCTAAATGATTTCAAGCATATCTCGCACTGATATGCAGCGGCCTGCAACTCGGAACATCGTTTACCACAACTGGTGAAGTGCTTGATGTCGGGACATGGTATTTTGCACAATGGACATCTTTGTGATTTCCTGGAATGTTCCTCAATTTCTTCTTTGCTTGCAAATGTTGCATGACAAAAAAAACACCTGTGAACAGGACGAAGGTATCTCATATGCGTAGCTTGGCACTCTTTCATCTGAGACCGCGTCCGGAAAGTACATTTGCACACCCGACACGTGAAACGTTTCAATGGAATTTGATGTACCGCTACACTTTTCCGAGGACTTTTCCGACGGGCATCTTTTACCGGCTTTCTCCAAATTCTGCACATGACTCTCCTCTGTATCCTCTCTGAAGATCTTTGTCCGCAAGAAAAACTGCTGTTTACAGAAGAGGGCCCACCTTGAGAATGTAGCGCGTCACCTTGAGGATCATGTCTTTGACCTCTAAAATCACCCTGCGATTCATTGAAACTGAGGTTTTCCTGCACACTAGCCGTGGATCCTTTGGTTAACAAATTGTAAAGGAAACCAGCTTTCTTTCTTGTCACATCAATTTCACTGCTAGATAAGGCACCTTTAATGGCTTGCACTCCTATGGCATTCCATGGATCTTTCCACCTTTTCAGTCTTCCATTTTTTACCCAGTGTCGTTTAAAGCTTTTCTCGTGACGAGAAATATGCTTCTTGTACATGCTGAACTTTGTGAGATTTTTCGTACAGTATTTGCAGGAGAAAGACCGCAACCCGAGTAGCATTTTGATCAGTCTTGGGAAGGTTAACAACTGTAATGAAAGGAAATAAAATGTAATGTACAGTAATTTTAATTTTTATATTTCTTATTCTTGATATATATCTGTATATTGTTCAATTTTTATGTTTTTAGCCAAATATGTAAATTAAAAAAAATTATAGTTTTCCTTTAAAATTCCCAGATTTCTTAACTATTTTAACTTTTCGTAACTCTTTTCAAATCAAGCAAATTGTACAGGAGGCAGTTTTCCTTTCAGTACAGTGTTTAACTTGCTAACTTAAAGCATGAGAGGGCGCTGTTTCAAATATTCAAAGAAAACGGTCGTTATGGATGTTGATGTTGGGATATTACCACCAATATCAGGGTTCTACAATCTTGTTCATAAGTCCTTGGAACACTTGTTAATATTGGCAGCTATGCAAGAGATATAGGCTTGAAATGCATTGTAACAATAACTTTCTTTCCCCCTCCCCGTCCCTTCCCAAGTCAGTGTTGAAAATAATATGGAGCGAGATCGGCCAAGTAGTCGTGCTCATGCAACATTGAAATGAGGGTGCGGAACCAAATCTGCACAAAGTGTTCCAACAATTTTGAACAAGATTGTAGGTAAAATTTCACATATGAGGTATGGGGAAGCTAGTAAAGTGCACGGAAGAGATCAACCATTATTGAAGAGAATAAACAACATACTTCAGAAGCATTTTAACAGTTGAAGATCAAACATTCACACACCTTAAACATACATGACTCAGCCACCAGTCCTTCACCAATACTCTACTTAATGAGACCATAATAATAACTGCTCAAAGTCTGCTTTATAGTCATTGTGTGAAGGCATTTGTTTTTGACTCAGGATATTTTTCCCCAAAGGAGCATTAGCTCCCGAGGAAAAACAAGCTTGTAAGGTCTAAAACAAAAGCCCAATTATATCATGCAATGCCTATAAATCAGGTGGTGCAAAGTAATTATTCCAGTGAACGAACCTTCCGATACCTGAAAATTCCTAGAAATTATATTGAACCCAACAGACAATTTTATTAGTTGTATAAAGTTGCAGCTTTAAAGACAACACTCCGGTAGACAATAGAACTGGTAGACAATCTTGTGAAAAAAAATAATAGGCTGGGATCTTAAAAATGTCAAATGAGGAATGTGCTATTCGGTAATGTTTAATATATGGAAAAAAGAGCCTAATTATAACCCTAACCCCACATGGGTTTCTAGCCTATCTCCCGGGAGGGACTGAAAGAGTGAGGGAAGAGGGGAACAAGAAAAGTCGCAAATTCGGGTGGGGTTCGAACCCAGGGCCCTTCGGGCCCCAGCCCATGACCCGGGATAGCACGCTACAGAGATGTTGCTGGCCCAGCCAGCGATTTCGTGCCCATATGAGTCTTGGTTTGATGATGTCATCGCTACTTTCTGGACTTAGTGCATTTTCCTCACTCAGTGCTGTGAGCTTTTGTGAGATTTAGTTGTGTTAGGGATAATTATTGATCCAAACCGGCTTATGAACAAACCCTGTGTAAACAGATGATTCTGTGAATGCAAGAAGGTCCCGTAAGTCGATAGCTGCCTTTGTCATACAATTCCCATTAAACAATATTCCAAGTCTTGAAACTTGGCGATCTACAAAATAGCAGGGCAGAATATGGCGTATTTTCCTTTTTCTTCAAAATAATCAACCAATCATCAAAGCTTAACACAATGTATCTAAATGATTTGGTGGACATGATTGCAGCATCATCAAGACCAATCAGAGTATTGCAATGCTAGAGCCTAGGCTTAACTTTGCCTCCCTAGGCTATCCTAATTAACACAATCCAAAATGGGTTACAAAAACTTTGGACCAAAAATGCCTCCAAATTTGTAAATTGAATTTACTGCCAGTCATTCACAGATTTTTTTTACTTTACTTCCACATACATATATTTTTTCAAAGCTAAAAGTTGTAATATATTATTGTTAGGAAAACCTGACTTCACAATCACTTTGGACTCAAAGGGTCCAATTTCAGCAGTCCTGCTAGATGGAATCTCAAACCTTCATGAGTTTGTTCTTAAAACATAATAATGAAATTTGGAACTACTCTTCAGTTGATACTGAATATATTGGATTTACTATATGAAAATATCTTTTTGATATAGCTCATCGAATATATTCTACTAGTATTACCATCAAGCCATCCAATATTATATTAAAATTGGCAATCGGATGTTTGGTGATATGCTCCATAAGAAAATATATTTTTGAGTATCCTCGTCCAATATTTTCTACTAGTATCACCATCAAGCCATCCCAATATATATTAAAAGTTGCAATCGGATGTTTTATTGGTGATTTGGCTTCCATGAGGAGCTTTTGTTGTTGTTTTTTTTTTTTTTGGGGGGCGAGGGGGTGACACTAGTTATGGATTTGTGGGATACAGACCGTTTATACCAGCAGGAACTCATAGTCAATTTGTTTAGTTTTTAGATTGTTGATTTTTTTTTTAATTCTTTTTTATTTTTGCCTTCTGTTGTTTCTTTTTGATTTTTTTTGCCTTCTGTTGTTTTTTTTTATTTTTTTTGGCCTTCTGTTTTTTTTTTATTTTTGCCTTCTGTTGTTGTTTTTTTATTTTTGCCTTCTTTGTTGTTTTTTTTTATTTTTTGTGCTTTCGGTTGTTTTTTTTTTAGTTTTTGCCTTCTGGTTGTTTTTTTCTTTTTTGCCTTCCTGTTGTTTTTTTTTATTTTTGCCTTCTGTTGTTTTTTTTTATTGTTTTGCCTTCTGTTGTTTTTTTTTTATTTTTGCCTTCTGTTGTTTTTTTTTATTTTTGCCTTCTGAGTAAAAACACGAGTTAAGCATTCATCAAATCTTTTTTTTTTGATCTCCTGAGGCAAATTTTCCCAGCCGGCACACATCAGCGCTTGTATTTCGGCGATTTCTTAGAGGGGTAAGGCCCAGCGGCAGTTATCGGCAATGGGTCTCCCAAGGGGTAAATGCCCAGCTATATAATAAATCGGCAATGATCTTTTTTTACTAAGTGCCTAGCTGGCAATTATCCCGCTGAAAAAAATGGATTGGCAATAAGTGGCCAGTTCGGATGGTTTGGGTCCGTACCAAAAATTACCACAAGATTTTAATGGGTGGTAATGCGTTAGTAGTTGAAAATATCACAACTATACCCAATTTACAGTTATTTCATTACATACAAAACCCACAATTTAAAGTCACAAGAGGGATGCCCTCAATAACCATACGTTATATACTACAAACACAACTACGCGGTCCGGTAAGTGTGTAATTCCTGTTTCTAAAATTTGAAAAAAAGTTGGTGTAAATTGAAAAACCAGCGTTTGAAAAATTCTCAAGATCTGGAATAATTACTGAAAGGCATTTGTGGGGAAAAGGGATGCGGCCTGTAGCGATTGCGTGTTCACTTTTTCCGTGTCTGAAGTACCAGACAAAACATTCAATTTTCTCCGCTAGGTTCATAGTTCAGACCATTACGATACATATTCAAAACAAAACAAGTAACGGACCTCTGATGCAAAAATCGCCATAGAACCTCTTCCTTTTCAGGAGATATTTGAGATTTAGTTTTCATTTTGCATACATTCGCTATGGACGACTGATACAGTAACTCTCGCAGCAGTCTACTATTTAATATATCTTCACGTCTGTATACAGACTAACGTGGGAAATAACTTACTGGACCGCCCGTCTGATATACTTGATAATCTCACAATGCCACAAACTACAACAGAACATGGTGGGTTCTGTAAGGGCCAAACATGTTACCCCACCACCCTAAAAAAAAACTGACTCAAATCGTTTAATCCAATTTAGCACAAAATATTTTTAAAAATTCTGCCGACTGACCCATGAATTTTCCATCAACATTCAAAAAGAAAACTTCCACACAAAGACGAAAAATATTCAAGACAACTAGAATTTCTCGGTTCTCGGCTTTCGCGCTCGCTCTATTCAAAGAATAGACAGCTGTGGGCCCGCCCCCTGACCTTGACCCGGGTAAGTGACCCTTGACTTCACATACTGATGGATCCCGCATGGTGCAACCATGACAAAAGTTGTGGTTTTCCAATTGAAGTTTTCATTTTAGATCAATTTTACATTTTAAGTTAAGCCCATTTTTCACTTGACCACCTCATATGACCCTTTGACCTTCAACATGACCTTTGGCCTCATCAACCTATGAGGGATCCCCCATTGTGCACCTATGGACAGAATTTGGTTTCCAATTGAAGTTAAACTTTTCAATTGAGGTCAGTTTAAAAAAATAAAAAACTTAACATTTGTGAACCACATACACACACACATCCACACACAATCCACACATACACACATAACACACGCACACACGGATTGCTAAGTGGTCCTGCCAGCTATAGCGGGCGGCC
This sequence comes from Ophioderma brevispina, assembly GCA_023653785.1. Taxonomy (NCBI): domain Eukaryota; kingdom Metazoa; phylum Echinodermata; class Ophiuroidea; order Amphilepidida; family Ophiodermatidae; genus Ophioderma; species Ophioderma brevispina. Next base: position 15,277 of record JAMKCH010005421.1, read on the forward strand.
CACAACAATAAAACTACTACGAGTAAAATAAAAGATCTTTGTTATGTCATTGAGGAAAAAAGCTTTTCAATAGTAGCGTGTTGTATTCATTTTTAGAGTAAAACATTGTGAAAATAAAAAAAAAACCGACCTCCGTATTTCTTTTCTCTGTTATTACTGCAAACAAACCTTTTTTATGCCTAAGTAACCACTACCAAGTACCACAAGTATCACAGATTACACTTGTGTGGTATTTTGTGGTCAACCTTGTTGGGCAACAACTAGAATATGCCCTACAGGAAAATAGAACACAGTCAAAGCGATAACACCCACCGCAAAACAACACCTGCCTTAGAATACTTAAAACCACAAAAACAACCATAACAAAACATTCAAAAACACCCCAACACAAAACAGCTAGCCTAAAATCACAAAACACCACAAAACAAAACAGCCTAAACCTTAATTAAAACTCAGAGATGTAACAGAGGAGTAGTCCCATTTCCTGAAAATCCAAGATTTGAACCGACGGGAAGGTTAATTTTAGCGTATTTTCTTACATAATTTTAGGGTACAAGAGCCCTTCTCTAAAATACAATGGTACTTTTAAAACTTGGGTTTTTGATGCAGTTTTACCTTTATCAATAATTAACAATTTGATCTCAGAAATTGAAAAATAAAACAACAATTTTTTACATTTCCAGAATTTTTTTATTTATGGCCAAAAATCCAGAAATCTAGAAATTTCCGGAAAAGTTACATCTCTGAAAACCACAATACACCACAAAAAACAGCCTACAACCTTTTAAAACATTACAATACACCACAAAACAGCATTTCAAAGAGTAGCTTTTTGTAGCCATAGGCAGGGTTTTGGCCAAAATAAATAAATATGCATTTTTGAGCATTACCATCACAGGTATAGTTTATTAGACGAGTGCATCAATGATGCAGTAATCCATCAATTGGGATGGTTAGGGAATGTGTAGTTGTGGGGTCAAAGGTCATGTAGGGTCATTACAGGTCAATTGGCCAGTGGTTATCTTGAGCAAGTTTGGTGGCTATACAACTTAACTTGGAAGAATGTTTAGATATTTTGGGGTCAAAGGTCAAGTAGGGTCATTGGCGGTCAAAAGGGCATATGGGCCATAAGAGGTCATTCTGTACATACCATAAGAGTTCTGGACCGGTGGTTTCTTTAATAGTATTTTACTAGGCAATCCTCGGATTTGGCTTTTTTTTTTTTTTTTTTTTTTAGGCAGGGTTTTGGCCAAAATAAATAAATATGCATTTTTGAGCATTACCATCACAGGTATAGTTTATTAGACAATTACCAACACAACTGTGCAAAAATTTTAAAAATTGGGGGGCAGTCTTAAAAAATGTGCTGTTATTGCTTTAAATGAACCATTGGCGTAAGTATATTGTGCCTTATCTTCTGTGCATATTAAATCTAGTCTAGAAGAAGTTTGCAATTGTGTGTAAACGGACAGAAATTACAATAGAGTGGCCTATGGGGCGAGGTGGCCGAGCGGTCTAAGGCGCTGAACCGTCGGTAGAGTATAAGATCGATTGAGCGGCCCTGGTTCGAGCCCCGCAAGAGTCGGGGTTTCTTGGTCATACTCAAATAGTTCCTATAAGGTTGGAAATTGCATAATTACACAGCAGTGTGATTATGGAATTTCTCCTCGCTCCCACCCATTGCGTAAAATGTGCAGGTGTATGCAGTGGGTGCCCGGTGCCTCATGGTTCGGAGAGTCATGTAAAGCTGTTGGTCCCGTGTATCAGGGGAGTCATTCCTGAACACGTAAAAAGTTGCAGACCTTATCGAAAAGAGTAGGGGACCATCCCGGGTCTGTTACTCTAGGTACCAGGGTCCCTTCCAACCCGCACTAGGCCAGCGTGGAAGGGTAGGCCGAAATCCAGCATGGGAACATGTTGAGGCTTTCGTCCAACAGTGGACAGACAAAAAGGCTGATGGGACAGCGTGTTAAGAACATTTGCTAATAACATCAAAAAGCTCTTCTAGTGAACCATAAACAAAACTGAAGGAGCTAATTTTTTATTTAAAGGTATAGGCTCTGCGCATGCAAAAAAAAATCAAAATATTGAGGGTGCCCTTCCTACAAAATTTTCTGAATGTCCCTTCGCAGCATCTTGCTTTTTGATACTAGATCGGTTAGTTAAAACCTACCTTTTATCACCCAGTAAAACTTTTTTTCAAGTGAATGAGGATTTTCAAACAGAGCTACTGTTGCTGGCCGGGCTTCATAATCTGCTTCTTGTCAACTGCAAACTGGAAGAGCAATTTAAAATAATTTCATTAAACCAAATGGCGAAACAGTGACCACATGGTCATCAGACGGGTGACACTGTATACAAATGCCTATAGACTATTTTAATTTCGATAGTAATAGCGCCACCATTTTCAATAATATACCTAATTAGCTCCTAATTTATGCATTATGACATACGATATGATGCAGTATGACGTACGATATGACGCAGCATAAATTTTACAGCACCATGTACAACCGGCGATCGATAAGCTACAGATATTATGCAGTATGCCTCCACTCTCTTGATCGAGTGTCTTATCCCGATTTATTTAGGATCCCTGATATGGTGAGTTGTAAGAGAGCACTACATGTTATCAACTACATGTAAGTAGGCCATCACATAATTAGGTGCAAGTATATGAACCAATGAATACATTTGAACTTGCCAATTAACTTTGCTTTTGGGAATGACCTAACCATATTTATGCAAAATACCACAGGCAAATACAGGTTCTTAATGATACATAATAAGTCCATTGATTATTTAAATTAATCTAATCAAGAACTTTCAAAAGATATGACAGATTCTGTAAATAGGATGGAATGATATTTCCTCAAGCCTGTCAATGGGAAACCAACAATTAGGGTGCAATATTAGCGATGTTGATGGATACCAATATTTTGGTAAACCGATTAGCCAAGATGCCCAGCCGATACTGATTAATTTTTTTGAATGACCATGACATGTGTAAGAAATTTCCCAGATCATAATACACAATATACATGTAAAGAAGTTGTTTTGTTGTACTTGCTATTCAGACAAGATATTTCATGAACAAGGGCATATACCCATGATAAAAGTTCATCCGTGTAAGGCCCTTGAAACTCGATTATTAGTTTCTCGTTCCCCACCCGTGTTATTTTTTTGGGCCGTGTTAGCGGCCGTAAATCTGAAATTCATTATTTTGAAAAATTCTGTTCAAGCATCACCTTTTCAGTCGATATTGGAATTTTTGGAAGGAAACCTGTCTCGGAAGTCTGTTCGTATTTCGTCGATCCCCTGTAGGTTCATTTCACTGTAAAATACGCATGTAGCCAAATAATGAATAATGAAATACTTCCCTCATTATGGGCTGAAAAAAATATAACGAGAAACTCATAATTGAGTCTCAGGGCCCTAATAAACATATACAGTGCACTAGAATTTTATTTTAGAACTTACTTGTCTGTGAATTTATTAAATTTAAGCAATGGCAACAAACTCACTCGATGTCGCGATCACCAAGAAGTGACAACTTTAAAACGATACCAGACCATCCCCTGAATTCTGGCAAACACTGCGCAACCTGGGACACTAGAACAACTCCACCCTAGATAAACCATGCAATGCCCTCCGTGCCTCCACCAAAAGACGTTCCAACCATTTTTTTGCCCAAATTATACACCTGTCAGTTGTATGGCGCACTATGCGACCCCCGGGAAAGGTACGTCATGGGTGGGTCATTTACCACCACATTCTTGACGCAGGGTACTGTCATTGAAGCCTTTGGTCCATCACAACATTGAGAAATAGGTGCGTAAATGTCCGTCATTTTACCTGGGTTCGGTAAATGCCCGTCTTCCTTCAATACGAACGTTTTTGTATGATATAGGCCATACTCGTCCGGCTTTTACAATGCCTCAGCAGTGTATCCAAATTCGGATCCTTTCGCCACGTTTCCACTGTATGAATTGCGTTTTTTATTCGTTCGTCATGTTCGTAAAACTTGTTTGGTGACCTATGCTGAAAATACCCCGGGCACTAAATATTTCAAGTTGCGAACAAACCTATAGTGTAAAAATTTGATTTTTTGGGAATATAATTATCAACTCGCGCACGGAAGAAAAATGACCCAGGACGACCTCCGTCAATTTGTCCATCGGCATCAGGAAAATGATGTCAACGAAATGGCGGACGATTTAAATATTTTGCTGAGTTCCAATGTGGCAACGTGTGGTTTTTCGTTAGTATTATAAAGCACAGGGAATTTATTTCACTGTTGCCGATAGCATCTGCTAGACTGGCTATCAAAAATACGCAATGCGCGAGTGGGACGCGAGTACATCGCCGGCGAAGTGAAATATGTTTTGAACAGAAGCAGAACGTTCATAATATAAAACTTGGCTCAGATACCTCTATGCTCAGATGGATCATTTGCACGACGATCAGTGCAGCTGCGGTATTTGTTTTGTTGTTGTTGTTGTTTGTAGGCATAGGCCTACTTTGTTGTCTCTCGATTGTGAAAGATATAAAAATGAGCATAAACCCGGGGCATAAACATCTAGATAGATTGTGTGAAATCTCGTTTATCGATGCACTTTGCAATGAGCCAATAGAAGATGCATTTGTTTCCAGGTATGTTCTAGAAGTATTTTATGTTGTAATTCATATCACGCGTATACGTACCTTGAAGTGTTTTAATAATATAGTGAAACAACCTACATTTATCATTGTTTCTCTTTTACCTTTTCCCAATCGTAGGTATTATCAAGTCCAAGAGTTCAGCTCCAAAAGACCCACGTTTTCAGTATCATTTCAGTTCGAAAAGACCCTTGATTTTCAATTGCTCGTGGAGCATTCCCACCCAAAATAAATGTTGTGCCGGGGGCGTGGGCAAACAATTTGAACATATTCATTTGCATCCTCCGCCCCGCCCATGCCATTTGTGAACGGTCACTATCAAGAAAAATAGTAGGGCCTATATTTTTTCCTTTCTTCTATTCCCTTTCTTTCAATATTAGTAATGATACAAATCAACAACTGTCCGCAACAGATGAATCAACAAAATTTTCATAAGAACATCAACACACACACGCACGCACACACGCACGCACACACACACACACACACACACCCACACACACAATGTTTTAACACGTGGAAAACCAGGAAAAAAATCAATGAGCTCAAGGTATTTAATAAGGTATTCGATCTAACACTGGACAGTATACATTTACATTGTACATGTTCTGTGTGACACGCTGACCCGAATTTATCACCTGGCCCTGGCCGGTCCACGTGCGCATAATCTAAGGTGCAGCCCACGGTACCCAGGTGCCGTCATGAAGGGAATTTCCATGAAAAAAAATGGGTAACTCGGCCGCCTGGGCGGAAGAAAAAGGAGAGAGTTGGAGGGGGGGAGCTGTAAGTTTAGCTTAATTGAAGGGAAAATGTGAACAGAAAATATTGTGATGACAGAACTTCATTGTGTGTTCGATTATAAATGTAAATAATCTTGATAATATCCATCTTTGTGGTATAAAATAGTTCACTACTTGTCCATTAAAACTCCGCTATTGCATGCGTATCGATTCACTTGCCCTTGCCCTGCCCTTGCCGGTGTTATGATATTTTTAAAATAATGACGTCAAGGAGATCATGCTACTGTTTGAATATTCATTAGTTCATTCATAATTTTCAAGTAATGACGATTCGCGCGTGCGTAATTATCCATTATACCATGAGGTTATTATTACGTACCGTAATGCCGATAAACATCTATGGATTGTTACTTTGCTCTTTGCAATGGATTATTTTTAATCAAATCCTTCACTATTTCAAAAAATAACACCCTGAGTAAATGATTAAATGTCTCATTAACCCATTTCAAGATGTTATTTTTGTGGATGGCTAGGATTGATATAAAAATACAGCGTTTACAATCGCCTTTCTCGGTGCTATTGTTGGGAAATCCCCAAACAGCTGTCTGGACCTGGTACTGGTAGGGGCAACGGCAATTAGGAATGCGTGATACCCAAAAGATCATTTGCGTGTGCGCAATGTTTATCTTCCACGTGCATTACAGCCTGCTCGATTGACAAGTGTGAAGGAGATACGTGAGCAGCAGTACACGAGTGTCGTTTTTTTAAACAAAGTAAACAACAACACTAAAGTTAAACGGACAATGAATTGACAGACGACCAAGACGAGATGAAATGACATATTATGAACATACATGTGGGCAGAGAAATAGGCAAGAAACATTTTGTCTCATTATCATCATCATTGTTTTTATTCACTCATTTCACTGACACTGTTATTCTTCTGTGATCACATTTACAAACACACAACACTCGACATTGACATTCTCATGACTTCAAACATAAAAAACGGTACACCAAATCGCCAAGTCAAGTCTTGAATATAGTAAAGTTGTTCGTCTGACGTCGGACGAGATCTTTTAAACACCCCCAGCTGACGTAATGATCACGACCCGTCACCTTTGACCGAATTTCATTGATTACAGAGTCACGAGTGAATGAGTATCGCCACTGATTATTAAGTATGCTCAGAATTTCGTCAAAACTTACGAGGTATTTTGGAAAATATGGATCTAATTCTGCCGAGTATAACGGCAAGTTGTTTAGGTTAAGTAAAGGGTTTAGAGTCAGTGTTGGAATGGTTTATAATGTCATGTTGAGGTCGAATAATGGAATTTATTAAGCCAAGATGATATCGTAATATCGCGATATTTTTAGGCCGCGATGTACGATATCAAAAAGGGCCGCGATGCCCATGCTTACGCGCCGCCGGATCATTCGGACAATTTCACTCAGTTCATGCAGTTCGTCATGACAGACGTGCGTCATTAGGACAGTTAAATGGTTCGTCATTATCAAGAAATGGTGCGTCACAAAAAGTATTTGAAGTACCGTCATTGTAAGCAAAGGTGCGTCATATTTGAGCCACAGGGGTGCGTCATGGTATAGGTAAATCCGCCTCACATTGGACAAATGACGCACCATTCCCGGGGGTCGCATAGTGCGCCATACAACTGACAGGTGTATTATCCAAAACTCACAAAAACAAATCATTGATATCTTCGTCCATAACTCGCCAAAAATAACTCTAAAAAACATAACTCGTCGATGAACTCCATAACTCGCCAAAAATAACTCTAAATAACAACTAATTGATGAACTCATCCATAACTTGCCATGGTCAGCACCCACCAAGATGACCAAATGTTAACTTTGATTGTAAAATTAAAATGTTTACTTTTTGTACATTTCCCCACCCCTGTCAAATTCAGGGGAGAAGCCTGGGGGAATGAATTACATGGTGAGTAGGGGATTGTGCACTTCTACAATATATTCGGCAGCCTAAACGGAATAAACTGCATGTTGAAGGATGTGGTAGCAGAATACTCCATATGAATTTCCAATCTAAGCACACAAATGCCAAATAAATGTACAAAAAAAATCAAAACTCGAGATGTCTGAGAAGGATTATTATATTCAACGAAACAAGACGAAATGAAACAGGCTGTGCACCCATCCGTTATCATACAAATTACACGTATAGAGCACTCCGGAGGTATGTCACTTCCGCTGACGCTGTTGACAACAAAAAAATGAATCACCCAAAAATGAAAAATACGTGCGCGGATGGTAAATAGTCATTTGTTTTGCTGTGTTATTTTTAAACTTTTTAGGGTTAAATATGTCAACTGAAATACTTCCATTTGTTATGTTTTTAAGTTTAAGTTTTGAGTCAGATTGGTGAATATAAGACAATAATTTCTGCTGCATGAAATGAATTGGCTATCACAAGTTTTATTTTGCGCCATTTTGCCGGGTTTAGCCAACGGCATTATCACGCCGCTGTACAAAAAGAGTGACGTCATATCACACAAGTTCCCGGATTACCAGAGCGATCTATAATCCATTGTATTCTAAAGGGGCATTTCGTGATCCACAACCTCGCCCCCCACCCCCGACTTACCTAAAAAAAGTTGAGATTTTTATATCATCTGAACCATGTGTACCAAATATTACGTGCAAATTCGGCCGTATCTGTAAGAAATTTTGTATTTTCTGTCCATAAACGGACAGAAATTACAGCAGTGGTCTATGCAGCCCGAGGTTTCTCAGGCAATATTCTGCTGCGATAGCCCCTACTATCTACTCTACAAAGCCAGAGAGCCAGTTCATTCATAGAACCGGGATCCACTGTCCGCCATATGTGCCACAAAGTCAAGAATTTTGGTATACTTACAGTCCTCTAAGACATGAAATCCGTGCATACATGAAAACTTTGATGTCTTAGCATCCCTACAAGCTCGATTTTAAAAATACAAACTGTGCACAGCTCATGCTTACATCCGTGAAATGTTGAACCTAAGTAAAAGGGCACAAAATTTGAACAAATTAATAGCTAAACACAGAAGTCGCCCACTTCCGGCCTTATACGTAATTCATTGGTAGTCAGCGAAAATAAGCTTGCTCATAGTTTCGGTACCGCAACCTAGTGGTCGAAAGTATGGTACTTACGAAAGCTATTCCAGCCTGCTGAAACAATGACATCAAATTTTGGGTAATGCAAAGTCCCATATCGGCGGCACTTACCCTTTTCAATACGGCATCCACTTGTAGTAGTGACTCTCGGCCATCCATATGTCCCACGATATATGAATTTTAGAATCATTGATTATCGAAAATAGCGTAAAACTTCTGGAAAACGTCGTACTTCAGTGTAGATTTGTCCGATTATCAAACATGTGCTATTATTTTTGTTTGGGATATGACGTCTGAAAGACCGAAACGAGTCTTCTTGCGTACCGGCCGCACGCTATTGTGTTACCACACGCACACCACGGTATTGCAGTGTGGAAGAGATTACATTGTGACTGAATACCGGGACATTTCCGAAGCATGTGATATCGCACCATTTTGGTAAACAAGACATGTGACCAGTTTGTGTGATGTTCAATAACTAAAGTGCTGTTTCTGATACTGATTCTGGATAATTTGCTTATTCTGTATTGATCCCGTGCTGCGCACCATCCATCCCATTTTTTTTCAATAAAACTTGGAGTACGTAGCGTTGGATTTAGGAGGTAAGGTACAGACGGACGATGATCAATGCTAGTGCTAGTGCTACTGTGAACGAGCTATGGTCTATGGGAGTGTGGGAAACAAGGGAAATGCTTATAACACAAACCGCAAGATTGGAATCAACTCAAATTTAAGCTTTTTCTCAAGTACAAGGATACTTTAGTATTAGTGAACCATGAATTCAAACAGAAGGTGGTGAATTCACGAAAGGCACCCTTTAATTAAAACTTGAGATGAAATAAGCCATGTGTGTGCCTAAGTGCAGAGTTTTTTTTTTTTTTATTTATATTTTGATGTACCTAAAAATTTCTACTCCACAATAAGATGCATGTGGGTAAGATCCGACAATATCTTGGAGATAAACAACGTGATTTTGTTGGCCCTAAAACGACCCTGTTGACCTAATAATAAAACGCACAAAATGACCGAAAAATTTTTACAAATTAGCTAAACACACGTAGTCTCCACGTCCGGGTGTCTGTTCGTAATTTAATTGGTAATCAGCGAACAATAAGCGTGACTCATGCATATTCTAAAAGAAAATAAACCGGGAACAATCCAGGTGCGACTGCTTGTTTAAATTGGGATTTTTAATGGTTAGAAGTCACACGTTTCAAAATCATCAGATTTTAATTTTAACCATGAATGGAAAATCAATCAAGGCCAACAACGTGAGTATAATTTTTAATTACTAGACTGGGAAAGAATTTAGTATTCGGCCAAAGGCTACGAATTCGGCAACGTTAACGGAATAAACCATTGTTCTGAAATTGTCAATTTCAATCCCGGCCATGGGGGTCCCGGGAATAGCGGGTATATGCAGGGGACATAGCCGGGCATGTACATGCATCTTCTATTCCCTTTACTTCAATATTAGTATTGATACAAATCAACAACTGTCCGCAACAGGAAGAATCAACAAAATTTCATAAGAACATCAACACACACACGCACGCACTGGCCCTGGCCGGTCACGTGAGCATAAATCTAAGGTGCAGCCCACGGTACCCAGGGTCGTCATGAAGGGAATTTCCATGAAAAAAAAATGGGTAACTCGGCCGCCTGGGCGGAAGAAAAAGGAGAGGAGTTGGAGGGGGGGAGCTGTCGTTTAGCTTAATGGACGGGAAAATGTGAACAGAAATATTGTGAACAAATTCATGTGTGTTCGTTATAAATGTAAATAATCTTGATAATATCCATCTTGATGGTATAAATAGTTCACTACTGGTCCATTAAAACTCCGCTATGAATGCGTATAGATTCGCTTGCCCTTGCCTGCCCTTGCCGGTGTTATGATATTTTTAAAATAATGACGTCAAGGAGATCCATGCTAATGTTTGAATATCATAGTTCATTCATAATTTTCAAGAATGACGATTCGCGCGTGCGTAATTATCCATTACACCATGAGGGTTATTATACGCTACCGTAGCTTGCCGGTTTTTTTTTTTAAAACATCTATGGATTACTTTGCTCTTTGCAATGGATTATTTTTAATCAAATACTTCACTTTAAAAAAAATAACACCCTGAGTAACTGATTAAATGTCTCATTAACCATTTCAAGATGTTATTTTTGGGATGGGCTAGGATTGATATAAAAATTACAGCGTTTACAATCGCCTTTCTCGTTGCTATTGTTGGGAAAAATCCCCAAACAGCTGTCTGGACCTGGGGGATACTGGTAGGGGCACGGCCAAATTAGGAATGAGTGCTTACCCAAAAGATCATTTGTGTGTGCGCAATTTTTATCTTCCACGTGCATTACAGCCTGCTCGATTGACAAGTGTGAAGGAGATACGTGAGCAGCAGTACACGTGTCGTTTTTTTAAACAAAGTAAACAGACAAACTAAGTTAAACGGACACTGAATTGACAGACGACCAAGACGAGATGAAAGACATATTATGAACATACATGTGGGCAGAGAATAGGGGCAAGAAACATTTTGTCGCATTATCATCACATTGTTTTTATTCACTCTTTCACTGACATGGCTTCTTCTGTGATACATACAAAAACACAACACTCGAATTGACATTCTCTGAATTTCAAACATTACAAAAAACGAGTACACCAAATCGCAAAGTCAATGTACTTAAAATAGTAAAGTTGTTCGTCTGACGTCGGGACCGAGATCTTTTACACACCCCAGCGAGTAATATCAAGACCCGTCACTTGACCGAAGTTATTGATACAGAGTCACGAGTGAATGAGTATCGCCATTGATTATTAAGTTATGCTCCGAATTTTCGTCAAAACTTACGAGGTATTTTGGAAAATATGGATTATATTCTCGAGTAGAACGGCAAGTTGGTTAGGTTAAGTAAAGAAGGGTTTAGAGACAGTGTTGGAATGGTTTATACTGTCATATTGAGGTCGAATACGGAATTTATAGGGGCAAGATGAGATCGTAATATCGCGATATTTTTAGCCGCGATGTACGATATAAAAGGGCCGCGATCCCATGTCTTACCGGCCGCCGGATCATTCGGACAATTTCACTCATTCATGCAGTTCGTCATGACAGACGTCGTCATTAGGACTGTAGTTAAATGGTTCGTCATTATCAAGAAATGGTGCGTCACAAAAGTATTTGAATACCGTCATTGTAAGCAAAGGTGCGTCATATTTGAGCCACAGGGGTGCGTCATGGTATAGGTAAATCCGCCTCACATTGACAATGACGCACCATTCCCCGGGGTCGCATAGTGTCGCCAAACACTGAAAAGGTTATTTTCCAAAACTCACAACAAATCATTGATATCTTCGTCTCATAACGCGCCAAAAATAACTCTAAAAAACATAACGCTTCGATGACCTCCATAACTCGCAAAAATAACTAAATAACAACTCAATGACTTACTCATCCATACTTGCCATGGTCAGCACCACCAGATGACCAAATGTTACCTTGATTGTAAAATAGAAATGTTTAGCTTTTTGTACATTTCCCCCCCCTGTCAAATTCAGGGGAGAAGCTTGGGGAATGAATTACATGGTGAGAGGGTGATGTGCACTTCTACACTAATTCGGCAGCCTAACGGAATAAACTGCATGTTTAAGTATGTGGGTCGGCAGAATACTCGCATATGAATTCCAATCCAAGCACCACAATGCATACTTTACAAAAAAAATCAAAACTCGAGATGTCTGAGAAGGATTATTATACTTCAACGAAACAAGACGAAATGAATGTGTGCACCCATCCGTTATCATACAAATTACACGTATAGAGCACTCCGGAGGTAGTCACTTCCGCTGACTCTGTTGACAACAAAAAAATGAATCACCCAAATGAAAAATATGTGCGCGATGGTAAATAGTCATTTGTTTTTGCTGTTTATTTTTTAAACTTTTTTAGGTTAAATATGTCAACTGAAATCCTTCCATTGTTATGTTTTTAAGTTTACGTTTTGAGTCAGATGGTGAATATAAGACATAATTTCATTGCTCATGAAATGAAATTGGCTATCACAAGTTTTATTTTGCGCCATTTTTTCCGGGTTTAGCCAACGGCATTTATCACGCCGCTGTACAAAAAAGTAACCGTCATATCACACCATTCCCGGATTACCAGAGCGATCTATAATCCATTGTATTCTAAAGGGGCATTTTCGTGATCCCCCCCTCGCCCCACCCCCGACTTACCTAAAAAAGTTGAGATTTTTATATCATATGGTTATTTGTACCAAATATTACGTGCAAATTCGGCCGTATCTGTAAGAAATTTTGTATTTTCTGTCCTAAACGGACAGAATTACGCGTGGCTATGCATCCCGAGGTTTCTTCAGGCAATAATGCTGCTGCATAGCCCCTACTATCTCCTCTACAAAGCCATAGCCCAGTTTCCTTCATAGAACCGTAAAAAAAAAAACTATAAAAAAAGATCCACCTTGTCCGCCATATGTGCCACAAAGTCAAGAATTTTTTGTATACTTACAGTCCTCAATGACCTGAATCCGTGCATACATGAAAACTTTGATGTCTTAGCATCCCTACAAGCAGCGATTTTAAAAATACAAACGGTGGCACAGCTCATGCTTACATCCGTGAAATGTTGAACCTAAGTAACGTCACAAATTTGAACAAATTATAGCTAACACAAAGTCCCCACTTCCTGCCTTATACGTACTTCATTGGTAGTCAGGCGAAAATAACTTGGTCATAGTTTTTCGGTACCTGACCCTAGTGGTCGAAGGTATGGTACTTACGAAAGGCTATTCCAGCCTTCTGACGAATGACACAAATTTTGGGGTAATTCAAAGTCCCATATCGTCGGCACGTACCCCTTTCAATACATGCATCCCCATGTATGTAGTAGACTCTCAGCCATCCATATGTCCCACTATATTACTTTTAGAATCCATTGCATATCGAAAAATAGCGTAAAACTTCTGGAAAACGTGCGTATTCAGTGTAGATTTGTCCGAGATCAAACCTGTGCTATTATTTTTGTTTGGGATATGACTTCGAAGACCAGAAACGAGTCTCTCTTGCCATACCTGGCCCGCACGCTTATTGTGTTACAACAGACAAAAAAAAAAAAAAAAACACGCCACACACTGTATTGCGTGTTGGGAAGAGATTACAATCTGTGACTGAATATCCAGGGACATTTCCGAAGCATGTGATATCGCCAACATTTGGTTAAACAGACCTGGAACCATGTGTTTATTTTCAATAAGTGCTGTTTCTGTACTGATTCTGGATAATTTGCTTATTCTTCCCGTGAGGGCCACTTCATGTGTAATGTTGTAAGCACGCGCGTGAATTGACTTTCAAAATGACCCAATCTCGATTCCAAAAACCTCTCAACCGACCCTAAACAAGGATTTTTACCCAAGCAAGATACCTAACGAGGATTCGGATGAAACTATATACACCAAAACCGGATTTTACCCAAGCAAAGCATACCCTAAGCGCCCGCCTAAGCGAGGGACTCTGATGAAATATATCAGGGTCCCCCAAACAAGAATTGATACTGCGCAACACCCTAAATAGGACTTGTATGAAATATATTCCCTAAAGTAAGGATTGCCATTGTACTGGACCAAGGAATCTTTACTTTGACCATTCTGGACCGAAATGCTGATTTGGATTCCAGCAATGCTACAACAACCATTGATACACAGAAAAACACCAGGAAGCCAAAAACACCGGAACCACTAAAACGCACCTGTCACCCATCCAGATTGTTCACTTTTCTTTTAAAATCATAATTTTGACCATTTAAACCAAAAGCTAAAATGAGGTCCAGGCATTGCTCATCAATATATTGTACCCCGAGCCGAAAACACCGGGCACCATCCAGAAATCGTCTGGGAAACCATCCAAGGTACTCCACTTGTGTTTTTACATTGACCATTTTGGACCAAAATAACCAAATTGGTTTCCGGCAATGCTTCCCTTACCACTGAAATAGAAGAAACCGAAAACACCGGAAACCACACAAAAACATTGCTAGGAACCATCCAGTGTCTACTTACTCTACTACTTTTGTTTAAAATCGTTATTTTGATCGACATTTTGAACCAACATAGCTAATTTTTGATCTAGCCAAATCTCATCAACTATTGAAACCCAAGAAGCCGAAACCCAGGAACCATCCAGAACCATCCAAAGTAGCAACTTTTGGTTTGCAAATCATTATTTTGACTTTATATTTTGACGCAAAATAGCCAGATTACTAAATCATTGCTTTAATTGGACGACGGATATTTTTAAATGTGGATTTATATTGACATCATTTTTTTCCTCCTGTTATCATTGTTTTATTACATTTATGTTTTTAATCATCATTTTTCTAATATTTCTATGACCCGCTGAATTAATTAGTACCGCAATAGCCAATACAAGTCCGAATCGGGAAAGTAACAATTAGAACCGAGCTCACCAAAGCCCCCGCTCAAGTTGTGACACACGCCTTTATTCGGCCGGGGCCGGGTTACTCAAATGGGAAAGTGACGATGGCCTGGGTATATCAGGGATATATCGGCGATAAGATGGCTTTATATATTCCTTGATATCAATCGATCTTTCAATTATAACATATTCTGGAGTAGTACAAAAGTGAAAAAAAAATTACGATCACTATCTTGCGACAATTTTAATGCTCGATGTAGTTATCGACGGACGCACTAACGCATCTGTTAATACTGTACTTCCGGGTATAAACTAGAAAACGCCAGACTGGGCCGATGCCAACCTGTAAAGATGGTACAAAATACGGGCGACAAAACTGGTTTGTCATTGAAAAAACGCTGTATTAAGCCAATAGTAATGAATATGGCACCAGCTATTGATCATTTTAACAAGTACCCTAAGCCTGAGGATAGTCCTATTAAAAAAACACCCTTTTCTTGTGTGGCTAAATCAGCTATTTTGAGCCCCTAAAACCGGATCCGCGCGATTCCGCGTTTTGCCTTTCACAAAGCCAACCCTAAATCCGTCGTTTCTTTCACGCGGTGCTTTACAATTATTATTTCGAGTGGGCCCCCCCTGGCTTATTCTGTATCTGATCCGCTGCGCACCATCCAGCCCATTTTTCATACACTTTGGGTACGTAGCGTTGTATTTAGGAGGTAGGTACCAGTAGACGATGATCAATGCTAGTGAACGTGAACGAGCTATGGTCTATGGGAGTGTGGGAAACAAGGCATGGCTCATGACACAAAACCCCAAGATTGGAATTCATTCAACTAAAATTTAACCTTTTATCAAGTCAAGGGATACCTTAGACTTAGTTGAACCATGAATCAAAAACAGAAGGTGCTGGAATCACGAAATGCACCTTTAATTATAACTGAGATGAAAATAAGCCCTTTGGCAATTTCAGATTCAAGATGTTACCTAAAAATTATTCTACTCCAGGGGGGGGGACTCAAGATGCATTGTGGGACATAATATCCGACAATCTCTGTGGAGTAAAAAAACCGAGAGGCCCTACTAAAACGGACCGGTTGACCCTTATATAAAACGCACAACAAATGTACGGAAATTTTTTACAAATAGCTAAACACAGTCGTCTCCCACGTCCAGGTATATGTTCGTAATTAATGGTAATCAGCGAAATTAGCGTGCATCATGCCTTTCTAACGAAAATAAAACCGGAACAATCTAGTGGGGCGAATGCTATGTTTAAATTGGATTTTTAACGGTTAAGAAGTCACCGGTTTCAAAATCATCAGATTTTAAACATGAATGGAAAATCAATCTAGGGGGAAACAACTGCGTTAACATGCAATTAACCCGACCTGGGAAAGAAATTTAGTATTATGCCAAGGCACGAATTCGGCAACGTTAAGGACTAAACAGGCATGTTATTGCACTTGTACAATGTCAAATCCCGGCCATGGGGCGGGGATCCCGGGACATAGCGGGGTATATGTCGGGACATAGCGGGGACATGTAAAAAAGTAAAGTAGTGCCCGCAAGCCGGGATGTTAGCCGGGAGTTGGCCGGGAATGTGTTAGATCTGTCCCCGCCCTGCCGGGACAATCGTTGATGATAGCTGGGGCTTAAGCCGGGACGGTACAAAAAATTTTCCAGGCTCCGCAGGGACATAAACAGGGACTTAAACGAATGTGTATACACACAACATTTAAAACCAGGCTAAATCAGTGAGAAGAGTCGCCCGTATAAAATCTGTAGGATATCACCATTTTATAAGTACCAGTGCAGTCCAACCTCTTCATGTAGTGCAAGGAAAGATGTAAGTAGCACCCACGCACGTCGTCGCACGGTCGAGGTATCAACTAATCAGAATTGGAGCGATATTTAACGTAAAAATCGCCAGAAAAAACATATCAAAAATCAACAGGTAAAATGTTTTAAAAAAATTAAGTTCAACCTGACTCACAAGAAAGTACTAGAAGTTTGTCTGAGTCAGTTAATTATAAAATGGCCCGGAGGTCGTGAAAGCTATTTGATATTTCTTCTAGTAATGCCAGGAAATTGTCATTTCATTGCATAATGCCGGGCATTTTAATATGAAAATGAAAATAATTGAATCGCTATGGACACAAATAACTGCTCATGAAATACATTCTGTTAGCTCAAAATACTTCTCGAAATGCCGCATGTAAATGTAATCGAGATTTCCGAACTTGTTTTTTTGGCAGTGTCATTCCCATTCAAATTGGCCATTTTATCGGGATCATTGCAAGTTTTTTGAACGGCCGCCGTTTCAGGCCAAGAGTACAGCAGCTCCAGGCGCCCCCCTCGTAATGCAGCTCAATTACCGCCAAGGCGCGCCGAGCTGAGGTTCCCGGTCCTGATACCTGGGGGTCTAAAAATTGAGACAGGGGGGGAGGGGGAGGGGAAATTGAAGATTGCGTAATAAATGTAAAAAGTATACCTAATCTATTTTTAAATGCAATAAATTCTTTTGTATTTGGAAAGGTGAAGAAAGATTTAAGTAAAATTGAACATTAATATGGCTAGTGGGTGTGGTGGGCTGGCTTGGGGCCAATAAGATCGTGGAATGGTTAACTTTTTAGTTCAAGCGACACAATGTTTTCAAATCAAATATTACTAACGTGTCTTTTAATATGAAAAATTTTACCCCACATACTAGGCCTACTGTTTTTCTCATAATTGATACCAGTAGTATTAAACTTTTAATTGAAAATACTAAACTTTTCCAGGCCTAGAAAGTAACTTGTCCAGATGCTATCATATATTCGGCTTTAAAAACATACAACAGAATCAGCCTGAAGGAAGTTTAATTATTATTGATTTGAGAAAACTCAATAGTACAAATAACCATTTAGGCACAAAAAAATTGTTGGTTTTGCCTATAAGGATTTTGTGTTCAGGAATGTAATTGTGTCAGAAAGATTGCAAACCGTCCTCCAAAAAACGGGGAAGTAGTCAATACGATTTCAAGGGAGCCAAAAATGGTGATTGGCAGACTACAAAAATATGTGTTATGCACGTTTTTCGCTTTATCTGCGGCATGATATGCAATCATCATGCCTTCCAACAAAAATGATTGAGGCCTCCCCCTGGGTCAGGGTCGCAGATATTGATTAACCATACAGAGGTACGGGCATGGGGATAATTATTCAAGTTTTTTTTAGCAAGTCACTATCACAGAGTAGGCAGACAAAACGACCATGATGATCTTGATGTTGGCTGAAGTTTCCGTTGGCGATATGGATGCAGGTTTTCGATATATTACTCTATGTTAGTATGTTTAAGTGGTCGGATATCGGCTGTGGGCTGTGAATTTTTTTTACAACCAAAAAAACGAGGGTTTGGTTTTCAAACATAACTTCCGATGTGAAATTTCAGCTCGGTTCTGACACTTCCGGGGATCCAAAATGTAGTATGATTTTTATATAGCTAAACCAGTTGTCGCATAGCCGGGACCAGCCGGGAGTTTACAGAGTTTTAAAGCAGTCACCGCCCCCATTGGCCGAGCCCGAGAATATACGGGGATT
>JAMKCH010005422.1:0-49350 GCA_023653785.1 Ophioderma brevispina
AAATTTATACAGCAATCCAAGCATTTTTCATTTTTGTCCCCTGTGTTATGAACTTACCCCCTCCTAGATTCCGCCCACACTTTCACGAGGGGCACCCCGTTATATGTGTTCATTAACCCTCACAGGAGACAAATCCACTGAGAAATGATGCTCTGCTCTCCACGGTCACGGAACTGCTCCAAATGACCCAACTAGTTAATTTGATTGACCAACGATGAGACAGGAAATCAAATTCAAGCCGTATCGCAAGGCCATGCATCGAAACTTCACGTGAAATTGATTAGTCCAAAATCAACGCGCCATAGTTAAACCGAAAGCATATAATTAATTTGAATTAGCGAAAACGAAATGAAGAATTGGAGCGCGAAAAAAAAAACAATGTTGCCTTTGAGTGTCTGAAATCGCGCATAATCTAATGCGGGTATAAAATATTTATTTGGCTATTTAACAAGTTTAAAAATTGGCTTTTTTATACATGGAAACAATAGCTTTTATATTCGCTGTCTTTGGTGCAAAAAATGGAAAGATTACCCTTTCCCATATTGCGGATATGGTAAATTAACGGGAAGCTGCCAAAAACCATATTGCCCACGGTCGTACAATTCTTACGTCCACAACAGCAAGGCCATTGAGTTGTTGTCATTTAAATCGGGGGGGGGGGGGAAAAAAAAAAAAAAAAAAAAAGGGGAGTAGGGCATGCCAACTTAACTGCGACAGTGAATTCAAATCAACATCCGGCGTAAACTGGGTGCTATACTAGTCTTTTTCCAAGACTTAACGGTAGGAAGACGCTCTTACGCACGGACAAAGACTTCACTAAAGGTTGTAGCTGATCGCAAATATTTAAATCTAACATGACCGTTATCTGTTTTGCAGTGGGGTTAATCTACTAACCTCGATGGATTTTGAATTCAATAATTGTTTTCCAAATTTATTATGATATTACTACGTTTTATCGAACGAAATTTTATGAGGTGATTTTGTAATGTTACTGGGACTGAGACTGCTATAGAAAATGTACGTAAGAATTCCCTAAATTTACGTTTGGAAATCCCAAATGCCCAAATCGAGCAGATCGTGTCCGCCCCCTAGTCTGGGGGCACACGTTAACTTCTTCAGTAGTTTTGCCAAGTCTGATATTTTACATGAACCTTGTTATTGAATCCATAAGGAGTTGATTTCAAATTGTTGTATAATTCTCAGTGACGATTTTTATCGATTGAAGGCGCTTTTTCAAAATGGTTGCCCAAAATGGTAAAAAAGCTATAAAAATAAAAAAGTCGTGTATAAAGTGCTTCAGAAAAATTGATTAAGTCTGGTTTTCAATGTGGACCTTATTGATTAACCCATATTCAGTAGTTTCTACCTAATATCAAATTCTCAATGACGGTTTTCGTCAATTGATTGAGTTTGTTTTTTCAAAATAGCGGCCAAAATGATAAAAAAAAACTTTAAATAATAGAGTAGTCATGTATAAAGTGCTTTAGAAAATATGTTGAGCGTGATTTCAAACGTGGACCTTGATAATATATTCATAAGAAGTTGTTTTTAGCTTCATGTAACATTCTCAGTCACACTTTTCAAAGAAACGGGGCACTTTTTAAAATGGCGGCCAAAATGATAGGGGGAAAATACTCTAACAAATAGAATAGTCATGATTTAGGAAGGCCATCTTCCTGTTTGGGTCTTCCATGTTAGCTTGGTCCAGAGGTTCGAACGGGGGCTCAGCTAAGAGGCGCAGGGCCCTGTTCAAGTCCCATGCTGGGACAAGCGACTTCCTGAGAGGACACTCGTGAAACATTCTCTTCAAGCGGTCACTCAGGACAGGTCAATTAGACACAGTAGATCCCCCTGAGAAGCCATGATGGACAGAAGCTGCGCCAGTGCGGCAGGCTCTCATGGAGCGTGCTCTGGCCCCTTGCTGCTGGAAACTCATGTGAGGAACTCTGCTACGTTTCCTCTCCTGCCAGGGCAGCAGCCTCTTCAGAAAGGCCTGCTGCCGTGTAGGATCTGATGAAAGTCGCCATACAGTCAGGTGAAAGGTCTGAATTGTCACTAGAGGAACTTGAGCCTTGTCCTGGTTCATCAAGTGGTCTCTCCTCATAGGGAGGTAAAACGCTCCGCCACCGTGAGAGGAAGAACTTTCGGGAACCACATCTGTTTGGGCCAGTGTGGGCTATTAGAAGCCGGTGGATCTCGAGGGCTTCTCCAGCACCCTGGGTATCATCGCTATCGGGGGAACGCATATGACGAGATCCTTTCCAGCTGATCGTCATTGCGTCTATGGCGAACGCCATCTGGTCCGCTCCCCAGGAACAGTATGTTGGGAGCTGGTTGTTCCCCGCCGCTGCAAAAGGTTGTTTAGAGGCCAGTCGAGTCTGTTAAAGACCACCTTGCACACTGTTGGGCTGAGGTGTCAATCCACCGACAAGCCCTGACCTTGGTTGGGGCATGGATGGTTGTTCCCCTTCTCGGCAGGGTACCCGCTAGAATGTTGCCTGCTCCCGGGAGATTGACTGGCACCATATCAGCAGCTTAATTGTCTGTTGACATAGAGCCAGGTTGCGGGTACCTCCCAGGGGCTCGTTCCCCAAACTCGTGCGTAGTCCTACGTGTATACCAACTCATGCGTATGTCCTACATAACAGACCTTTTCATACCAGTTACGCAGTCCTTTGGACAAATTGGTCCACTCAGGTATGACATGGTATGCACGTAGATTTACGACTTAGTTTCGGGAACGGACCCCTTCTTGTTTATATAAGTCACTACCGTAAGGTTGTTGCAGCGTAGGGTGATCGTCTGGTCCGTGACCTTGGGAAGTAGGCGCCGTAATGCCAGCGGACCGCCCACAGCTCCAGAAGGTTGGTGTGATGCTTTGCAATGGCTGGAGTGCAAGACACTGCCAATCGTCAGCCTTCCCAGTGGGCTCCCCAGCCCGTCTTGGACGTGTCTATGGTGGGCGCGGAAGCGAGACCGCCCGGGGTCCCCCGGGGTGAATGTTGTGACGCTGCATCCACTGAGGACGTGGTGGACCCTTGGAGAGACGAGACGTCTATACCCTTCGACATCTGGTCTCTCTTGGGGCTGAACTTGGAGAGAACATGAAGCTGTATGTATCTCATAGGTAGGGGCATTGGGGCGGGATTGGTGTGAGGCTGGCGATAAGGCCAAGAAGTCATAACCACAGTTTGGATGGAGCTGTCTTCCACCGTGAGAGCAAGTACTTTCTGGAACCACATCTGTCTGGGCAGTGTGTGCTATTAGGAGTATGTTGCACCCGCTGGATCTCAAGAGCTTCTCCAGCACCCTGGGTATCATCGCTAACGGGGGAATTAACGCATATGCCGAGATCCTGTCCCAGCTGATCGCCACTGCGTTCATGGCGAACGCCATCTAGTCCGCTCCCCAGGAATAGTATGTCGGGAGCTGGTTGTTCCCAGCCTCTGCAAAAAAGGTCGATTAAAGGCCGCTGGAGTCTGTTGAGGACCACCTTGCACACTGTTGGGTTGAGGTGCCATTCCACCAACAAGCCCCTGACTTTGGTGAGTTTGGTCGGGGCATGGAGGGTTGTTCCCCTTCTTGTCTACTATGGCAAGCCACAGCAGTCATAAATGCGAGTTTTGCGACGCCGTATGTCGTGTTTTGCGACCCCGTGTGTCGAGTTTTGTATGTGGTCGTGTTTTGCGACGCCGTGTATCGAGTTTTGCGACGCCGTGTGGTCGAGTTTTGCGACGCCGTGTGGCCGAGTTTTGGACGGTATGTGGCCGAGTTTTCCCGGTATGTGGCCGAGTTTTGGACGGTATGTGGCCGATTTTCCGGTATGTGGCCGAGTTTTGGGCGGTATGTGGCCGAGTTTTGTGTTTCCACATTGAATTATTTGTCATTATTATTATGTTGATGATCTTATGTCGAGTTTATTTTTGAATATGATTATAATAGTTATTTTATACAGTTATGCATCCCATTACGTTAATGACATTATGACATTTTTTTACAAATAAAGTATTTCGAAAAAAAAACTATTTTTTCTTTTATTTCTATTGTTTTCTTACCAAAATGCAACAATTAGAACTTTGACAGTAATAACTTTAATATGAATAAAAAATAGATAATTATTCTTGGCCCACATATTAGTCTTCAACCCTAAAATGGTCAAATCTACATGTATGATGACAATGTACTCAATGCATAATGCAAATGAGTAACATGTCGGTTTAGACACTGATTTTTTTTAAACCAGCCTTTTTTGCCGGTTACACTGATGGCAGTTCTCTATAGTTATTCCCATTCCTTTCATTTTGAGAATATTTCGGTTCCTCTTTTCCTTTTTGTTTTACTCCTTCTCACCTTAGTATAAAAGAATCCAAGAAAATAGATTTTTGATAGATAAGATTAGTACGATGTTAAAATGGTGAAGGTGTTTTTGAAATGTATTGGAGTACATGTACAAGAGAAGCAAAATAATCTCTAACTTCGTTGGCCTGACAGGTAGACGCTGATAGAAAGAAAATCGTAACAGACCAGATAAAATTCGCCATAGTGCATAAAATAAATAATGGATAAATTGCGCCCGTCGCCGTGTAAGGTCAAGGGCGCACGACACTAAACGGAGCAAAACCACCAAATAATCCTTCCACACGTGTTCTCTCATAAAGTATGTCTGATTTCAGACATGAAATTATATAATATTGGTACTTTGCGAGATAAATCTGTGTAGCTCCCATCTTAAGCTTTATTACAAAGTTGATAAATCTGTGTAGCTCCCATCTTAAGTTTTATTACAAAGTTGATTGTCTATAATCATATTTAAAAAATCAACATATTAGATCACAACAGTCCTTCATAATTCCAAATAATTCAATGTGGAAACAAGCTCTAAAAAACACAAACCTCGGCCACATACCGTCCAAAAACCGGCCACATACCGTCCAAAAACTCTGCCACATACCGTCAAAAACTCGGCCACATACCGTCCAAAACTCGGCCACATACCGTCCAAAAACTCTGGTCCCCCCCCACACTACCGTCAAAAACTCGGCCACATACCGTCCAAAACTCGGCCACATACCGTCCAAAAACCGGCCACACGGCGTCGCAAAACTCGACCACATACAAAACTCGACCACACGGCGTCGCAAAACTCGACATACGGCGTCGCAAAACTCGACATACGGCGTCGCAAAACTCGACCACATACAAAACTCGACATACGTCGTCGCAAAACTCGCATTTATGACTGTTGTGGCTTGCCATAGTCTGCTCCCGGGAGATGGACTGCCTGGACCTAGATCCTGTGCATGTGGCGCTGGCACCATATCAGCAGCTTGATTGTCTGTTGACATAGAGTCAGGCTGTGGGTACCTCCCTGCTTGCTTGTATAAGTCACTACCGTGAGGTTGTTGCAGCGTAGGGCGATCGTCTGGTCCTTGACCTTGGGAAGTAGGCGCCGTAATGCCAGGCGGACCGCCCGCAGCTCCAGAAGGTTGATGTGATGCTTCGCAATGGCTGGAGTCCAAGATACTGACAATCACCAGCCTTCCCAGTGAGCTCCCCAGCCTGTCTTGGACGTGTCTATGGTGAGCGTGGAATCGGGACCGCCCAGAGTGAATGTAGTGAGCCTGCATCCACCATCTGAGGGCATGGTGGACCTTTGGAGAGACGTCTATCCCCTTCGACATCCAGTCTCTCTTGGGGCTGAACTTGGATAGAACGTGAAGCTGTATGTATCTCGTACGTAGGGGCATATATAATAACAAAATACCAATTTTAGCAAAAACAAATAATTATAACATGATATGGCCATTTCCCCAGAAGAGATTCTTTGAAAAATATGTCAATTGGTGGCCATTTTGAAAAAGCGCCCTCACCAGTAGAAAAAAAGATTGAGAATTAGACAACAAGTTGGAAGTTATTCCTTGTGGTGTTATTGAACACATGAAAGTGAGAAACCAAACTTGGCAAACCTTCTGAAGTAATGGCAACAGGATGACGTGTGCCCCTGACTACCCCCCCCCCCCCCCCCCGATCTAAATGCTTACTAAGCTTTGGGTTTTTTATAATGTGGACTTACCCCTTCAGAGGGCTAAAAAAATCTATAAATTGAAACTGAGGGGAAAATTACCTTTCTATTGCTTTTTGTTTGACGAGAACGGAGCTTTCGTTCACAGTATGAAATCAAAAATTTAACTTCGCAAACTAAAATCTCTTATCATATATCTTATGTATTCTATTGTTTTCTCAAGCTGCGATATTTAATTTTTTCCACTTAAAAAAAACTCATATCTCAAAAAGTAAATAAGCTTTTGAACTTTAATTTCCACAATTATGAAAATTGAAGCACTTATTATCTAATTGATAATAAAAGTAAAATAGAATTTTTAAAAATATACTAAGTTTTAAAAAAGTGTTTCTAGACTAAATTGTCGATATTTCGAAAGTCAATTTTCACGGCATGTCATCCTTGTAGCAATGATTTCTCAAAAACGATTGATCTTAGAGAGATGGGATAAAAAGCAAATTAAAACATACATATTGGACTATGAATTGAACTAGAATAATGCCACTTGCCCCAGGAGAACTTGATTTAAGGGGGGATCTTTGGTGCACAGTTGGCAAAAATAATTATTTTTTTCCTTTCTTGACCAAGTTAAACCAAGTTCCCATAAATGCCCCTTTAATTAGCTCATTTGCATACCTAACCCGCATATATCATGCACTTACAATTCACTGAAAAGATGCATGGTATGTAGACTGTCCCACAGTCTCGGCTCTGTCTACGGATTCAGGGCACAGTAAGTTCAAAAGACATAAAATCAAACTTATTTATTTGGAATTGCACTTTTACAACAGTCACCCTCACCAACAAGGTGCATCCAATATACAAAACAAAAAAACTAAAATCCTACAAAAAACAGAGATCACTGGGCTCTCCCTGGACCCTTGGACATCGGTCCTTTTAATAGCTGCGCTGACACCTTTTTTACTTCAATGGCCACCCATACGCCCTCATACGAACCAACTTGTTCACGGATTGACAAAATTCAAAATTCTGTGGATTCGGTTGACTCAGAGATTGTAGTCTTCATTACCAGTCGTTTATACCACAGACCCTGAGAGGGTCTACATGGTATGATGAGCTTTCGTGTAGCGAAAGAATTGTGTTTATCCGATGTACTGTTTCAAAGATACAACACAAACCAGTCCATCTAACCAAAGTGGAACACACAGACACACATGAATCTGCTGTCGCGAAGTCCCCCAGGCCAGGGAGCCAGTTACCGCGAATAAATTCATTCGTTCAAACCCCACTGCGTGTTTATATTTACACAATATTTAGTTTACAGCAGCATCAACGTAACTTTTTTTGTAGAGACGAAAATAAATAAACATGCACTTTACTTATCGCAAACAGGTGAAATTCAACTGAAATCATTTTAATTTATGTTATTTGAAAACTAATCGTTATAACGACTCGAACTAAACGGCGTGCATTAAATGTAATTAAAGGCAAACCACGCATTCTCGAACCAATTGTTTATTTGAAAACTAATCGTTATAACGGCTCGAACTAATCGGCGTGCATTAAGGTAATTAATATTGGTAGATCATTTGTATTAAAACTCTTGTAATTCTGACTTGACTTGTAAGGCCCACCCGTATTATTGCTGGAACTCAACTTATGTGTGAGGGCGTTATCATCTGCTATTGTTGCTGCATTGTACAAATCTTTGATATCGCGTTCATCCAAATGAGTTTTTATGTTGGCGTGAATGCACTGTTGGTGTCATTATGCGAGTAAAGAGTAGTGGTGTCATCAGCAAACAGTATGGAATCAAG
This sequence comes from Ophioderma brevispina, assembly GCA_023653785.1. Lineage (NCBI taxonomy): Eukaryota > Metazoa > Echinodermata > Ophiuroidea > Amphilepidida > Ophiodermatidae > Ophioderma > Ophioderma brevispina. Next base: position 7,840 of record JAMKCH010005422.1, read on the forward strand.
TACATTTTGGAAGTATACGTAATATCATTTACATACAAAATAAAGAGTAGTGAACCCAATACGGATCCCTGTGGAACACCATCATAGAGTTACAATTATTATAAGAAACGTATTGTGATCCAATAGTATCAAAAGCTTTAGATAAGTATAGGAATATCCCTATTAGTGGGTTTGGTATGTCAATGAAAACAGTTCCTGTAGGATTCTGTGCTAAAATTGATTTTACTTGCTGGTGCATTCAGTGGACACCAGAGTGTCAGAAAATGAGGGGCTCAAATTTTAATATGCTCCCCCCCTTCTTCAGGAGAATGTTTACTACAAGGACGACATGTTAACCGATTGTTTCGGTTGTTTTATTAGCTTCCGTACGGTTGAGCACTCTCTTCTCATGTCGATGTCAAAGAAACATATTTGATATATATATATTATATACATATATATATAATATTATATATATTATAATATATCTATATATGTGTGTGTGGTGTGTGACTGTGTGTGTGTGTGTGTGATGTGTGTGTGTACAACGCCGTTTCCCATTTGATGTTCCTTGGTTCACTAAATGTCAAATGTATGGGGTGCATCATGTTGGATCCGCAGGTGCATATAACACTGGGAAGCTGATTCAGAAATAAGATGATGGCAGCAATTAGGGGATAAACCGCCAACACAAGGGCCGAATAGCTCAGTTGGTAAAGACTGGTCTAGTAAATCCAGAAGGCACGTTCGACCCGCTCTCAAAACCTATGATCTTTTACTCTCGTGTAGTTTATAATTGTCTTCAATCAGCGTGCATCCAATATGATCCAGTGAATGTACAAATGCGTTTCCATTTCTGTTCCTAGTTGAATTAAATGTCATGAGCGGCATCAGTATTGATCGGCAGTGCATAAATAACACTGCCCGTTAGCTGATCAGAGTTAAAGATGATGGCTAGCAATTAGGGGATCGACCGCCAAAACGTGGGCTGAATAGCTCAGTTTGTAGAGCACTGTCTCGCAATCCAGAGGGTCGTTGGTTCGATCCCGTTCAGCCAATGATGCTTTATTCTCGTTTAGTGTATAACCTTTTTTTAAAGCGGTACTCGCCCCATCATGGGGACAAGTTGTTCGTATTTGGGGGCACATGTGGTGCAAGTGGATCAGCGCTCGCCGCATAAGGCATGAGTTGTCTGGGTTCGAGCCCCGACTGTCGCCAATGGGTTGTGCCTTAGGCAAGGCACTTTACCTCGCTTGCCTCTCTTCACCCAGTTAGTATAACGGGGTACCGTCATATGCCTGAGGAATGCAAAACAGACTCGCTGTGTGAGAGGAGTGGCGAACCCCCCCCCCCCCCCCCAAAGCAAAACATTATATGAGGGCGAGTCTGGCCCAACGCCAATGACAAAGAGATGGGCACTCCGCCTGTTGGGCCGCACCATATTCTGTTCGTATTGTCTCATAGGATCCAAAAATGTACATTTACAGGTTTGTGACATGTAGCTTGGCTAATTAATAAGTAAAATGTATCAAGGGGTCTACATGGTCTATGGAGGTAACCAAACTTTCCTGTAGTTGCATATGGGATATCACCAAATCGTCTTTAAAATGCATTTTCTGTTTCAGTATGACAAAGAGGAATCATTTGACACCAATTTCAACAGAATCGGAGCATTCTGAGAATTTACCCCCAGTGTGACCTTTGAACAATCATGGGGCTCTAACCACTTGGGATTTTCCGAACTACATGGAAAAGGCGATACTAGACGATAATTTGAAAATGATTATTATTCAGGTTTATTAACAATTTGCACATCGCGGCCCAAACGGCCGGAATTGAATACAACTTTACAATTATAATCAATTCATAACACAGTATGTTACAATATAAAAGCAGACAGAAAGCAGAAATACATTTAAAACTATAGTTAGATTCAACTCATCGGTCACCCCCCTCTGTACTTTCCAAGGTATATGGCATTGAATGGGGGAGATGTGCGGTGGACGGAAATTAAAATTCCATGCTAAATCTATTGTTAAACATGTAGCCAGAGAAAAATCAATTATGCATAATGCATCATTCAAAGTAAACGCATTTTATAGCTGAATTACCTCTCAAAACATTTAGACTAATCGGCATTTGCTTTAATGGTATTCAATGTAACAGGTGAGTTGAACGCATTACTGGCTTTGAGCGCCCGTATTTTGGATACAAAGGAAACAAACAAAGTCTTTGTACTCTCTATGTAAACATGAAAGGACGATTACTTAGTGTTACATGGAACAGGTGAATCAGGCCAACAATTCTGCCTCCTCTTCAAACTAATCGACGGGTCCAAAACTTTTCCCCCCCCCCTCCGGTTGCATACAGATATATAAAAAGTCTATTTTGAATACAATGTGAATTATTTTACAAAAAATGCAAATTATTTAATTAACTGCAACACTAAAGGCAGCAAACATAGGCCTGACAATCCTACACACACACACCCACCACCCACACACACCCCCCACCACACACACTACACACACACAACACATACACACCCTCACCAACACACACACAGAAACCACACACACCACAAACCACACACACGCACACATATAACAAAACCCACATAATTATGTAAACAACGTACACAACCCACAAGTACTCCACAGACACAAAACCCATCACCACACAAAGCTCCTCCCAACATACCCACGTGCATCTACACTCGTAACCTCACGCCCATACACAAATGTATGATACAGCATAAACTTAGATACCAACATTAACCACACATTCTCTAACAGCTTAAAAATGAAATAAAAATTCCTCCAACTATTTCAAGGTTATGATTAAATGCATGTCAAGCCTTGGAGATCCCTGCATTCCACATCTTAACCCATACTATGGGCTAGGGCTTTTCGCATACCTCTGAGTACGTGTCCTAGGAATGGAGAGAAGGTCGGTATTGCGCAAAGATCTACCAATCGCCTCCCCTCTTGACTTAGTAACCAATTGCGGCGAAGGCAGGAGATGTCAAAAAATTTTCGTACTTTTACTTTTAAACATTGTGTTTGTTTACTGAATGTTGAATGTTCCATTCAATACGTGGGCCAGTAGACTAGGTGCTCTGTATAAATACTCAATCAGGAAATGAACTAAGCTTGACCAATCGTTTTTAATATTCCATATTTACTCATAACAGTAAGAATTAGGTTTGAAAAATTATTGTGAATAGACCAACACAAAATAGAAAATTAGATTCACCGATATGCTTTTGTTTTTTATTTAATCCGTAGTAATTTTTATTCGCATTAGCATTGATTTGGTTGCAACGCTTGCAGTATTATTTACTACACCCGAATCCCTCCTTTGCTATTGTGTGTTTTGGCAAATTTAAAGATGGCCGGGTAGAGAGTAAAATGTTGTAGTGGGCGACGTGTTTTTTTTCGTCTTCATGATTGAATATAATATTATTTGCAAAGTCTGGACCTGATCGCTAGCAAGATATTAGGTACGTAATACCAATTTATCGGTGAGCGGAAAATTCCTGAATCTGCTGCAAAGTCGCGTGTCTAAACACCGATTCTCCTAGATTCTGTAGTGCGCTCAAATCCCTAAAAATCCATAAATTTTCAAAAGAAAATAACACAATATCAAAATACAACTTGTATCTGGAGAATTTTAATTACAATGCAACTTGTCATCCTCCACGCTTTTCAAGAAAATCGTCCGACATATGTTTGTTAACAGTTGATGTGATTTTTCTATATTGTTGATTCCATATACCTTTGTCAAACCTTTTCATATGGACTCCTTGTCTCCTTTTTAGCCCTAGGAGATCATAGGTGCTCAAATGACTTATTTCAAGAATTTACAAGCTGTGAAAAATATCCATTTTACCCCCCCCCCCCCCTTGTACAGGTAAGCTTTTTTCAGTTCCGTCATTTTGTGACAAATCTTTCTGACCTTTTTGCTTCACAAGAGTAATTGCAAATCAGATTGATAATCAATGATAATCAGTCTGAATTACATTAGATTATTAATTTTAAACATTGCAAACCATCAAAGTCAATTATTTCCCCCCCGCACCATTATGTCCAGATAGTGTAAACAAGATATCTTTTCAAATAACATTATTCTCTAAATTGAACCTATTTAACTTGTCGATTGCCATAAGCAGGAACTAACTTTAGAGACAATCTTGTTGAATTTCATTGAAAACTAAGACAACAGCATGTAATTCTTCGCCAAGCTCAAGAGGCTAGGGTTTATAAACGTAGTTTGAAATTTGAACTTGGTGGACAAGGACAAGAGCATATATTAAAAGTATCTTGAGAAACATGTATTTGTGCCATATTGTAAGCAAAAAATCCTTATTCAAAAATACTTAATCTGTTTCAAATTGTTTTAAAAATGTCATTGATCAATGAAAGTTTCTCTGATCAAGCTGATTTTGTGCAATTAGTTTTTATGAAAAGAATCTCATCCAAAATCTGTTTCAAATCTGTTAAAACACTGCTATTGATCCATGGCGGAGTTTCTCTCTGATCCATATTCATGTTGTACAATATTCTGTGCAAACAATGGTTAAAAAAATTATAGGTTTTATTTTGTTCTTGGTTTTGAGAAAGGATGTATTGTTATTACTTTTAACATACCATTGCCACAGACTAAACCCACTTCTTAGACAGAATTCCATTGACCTATGAGTGGTTTACTGTGTTAAAACTCCATGGAACGGGAAGAAAAGTGGCAAGGGTGTACACAATGTTCACATCATGCTCTCTTTTTCGAGCGAAATACAACACACTGGCCAAAAGTATGCAACATGTGAAAAGCAATATTATATTAAAAAAAAAATGATTTAAAATTGTACCGGAATCCTGAATACCACATACGTAATCCTTTGTCAAGTTGAGCTTGTTCAAAACACTTTGTGCAGATTCTTGTGAAACAAAAACAAAATGTTTTAATTTGATTGTCATGATTTTTTTTAACAAAAAAACAAAACTCCAAATGACTATTTTTTTTATTTTTTTTTTTTTTGTTTTTTTATTTTTTTGTTTGTTTTTTTTTTTTTTGAAAACATTGCGCCGATTGTGATCCAGACGAAATACAGGAATAAACGTCAAAAAGGCTGCAAAATAGTCGCTATATTGCCATTTACGGGCTTGTCTGGGTACTCTAAATGTTTAGAGCGAAATCGGTGTGTTGTTGGACCGAAATGAGATAATGTCAAAAAGATGGGAGCAATGGGAGCATGTTCATCACCGTTTGACTCGAGAAATTTTAATTGGCCCAAGAAAGAAGTCACGTGTTAAATTGAAAATAACGTTTAGTGGCACCTTTGACATTGTGCGGTTTGTCATCAATGAATGAAACGCGTAATTAGCATGATTTACGTTAAAGCTCACGGAGTATTCATTCCGAATTGCATTCGTGGTTCTCGAATTCTCGAATTTCGAAGACCACTGTCTCCATTGACTTTATCTTCATTTTCGGTCCAAAATAAACCACCATGGATTTTCTCCATAACACATTGAAACGTAAACCCTATTGAACCCGTATCATTCATTAAGCGGCTGTTTGAAGGCATTTCTTTGTTTCTGGATGTACTGTATTCCTTTGGAGTGGATCGCAAGTATCGTCCGCTGTTTTTTTTTTTTTTTTTTCCCCTTTTGCTCTGCCATATTTAGGGAAACATTAACAATCAAATTAAAAGTTTTGTTTTCACGATTTTGGATTCTGGGGAATAGCATCTGTATGAAAAACCACAAAACTTTGGAAAATTAATACCGTAATTGTGTGGTCAAGAATCCATGTATTTTTTAATTTGAAATCAATGGTGATTATGAATTTCGATTTTTTTTTTTTCTGGCTTTGAGTGTTGCAATACTTTTTGCAAGTGTGTGTATATGGGCAGAATATTATGCTAAAAAAATGAGTATTATGATTGATGGGATTATGTTCAATAGGATATAACATTGTCCGTCAGGATATTTAAATTTTTAATGACAGGTTTCATACAAAAGACTTAAAAAGATGGCCATGTTCCTGCATTAAAAAGCTAGAAAGCGTTTACATCATCGCATCTTTCCCAAACGGTTATCGATCGAACGGCGATTTAAGATCGTGATTATATCTAGAAGTAGACTTGTATTACTCGAGTACGAATACTCATACTCGAGTACGAGATACAATTTGTGTACTCGTACTTATAATCATACTCAGGCCTGGGTACTCGTATCTATCGTATTAGACATAAGTTCAGTACTCGTGCTTTAAAATTTGCTATACTCATACTCGTGTACTCAGGACTTAATACTCATACTCGTACTCAAGGGTCAAGTACTCGTACTGATACTCGTACTCAGGAAAAGGGACTCACCACTACAACAAATATTATAGTGAGGCATGCATTTACTGAAGGAGGAAATTCACTGAACTCCAAATATGCAACAACTGATTATTACCAAACGTGATTTTTCACCCAAGTTTGTTTTGTAATTTAAATTGATTCTATGATTCAGACAATATTTTAATTTTGTTTTAGAATCATCCAAAACATTTGAGAAGATTAACACCCATTTCATCGTGAATCTACATGTATACTCCCAATGCACCATTCCATGACAATTTTAAAGAAGCAAACCGCATTTTATCCATTGAGACAACCTGCTGTGTTTGCACTGTATAAGTGTGGAACTATTTATTATTATAATTTTTTAAACAAGCAAACTCCATTTGTCCAATCCAGTCAATGCATGGTTCAAACAATCTCAAATCATCTTAGACCGGGCCAACTTCACTGAAATCGGCATAGCACTTAAATATTTCACCTATGGTCCTACTTAGGCTCATCTATAAGACCTATTCAAGTAGGTTTAATTTAAAAACTTGAACAAAATAGTGCGGGTTGTCTTTTGTGGAATCTGGATTGGAGTAGAACTAATTTCCTCAAAACTGCGTCAATTAAAATAATGTATTTATGAAAAAAACACGATTAATTGTGGCATGATCCACAACAATATTATCAAGTGGTGTAGAGGCCCCCCCCCCCACATTGTTGAATGAAATTGAAAATAAGACTGTACAGCATGGTTTCTTGTGTGTGGTAATGTGTGTAGGAAAGTGTTCGCTACATGTAACATGTAGCCAGGCCACTTGTTTTTGATGGCAAAGGTTAACATTTAATGGAACACCTGATTAACGTTTTACCATGCATATTCCCTATCAAAAGAACATGTGCGTTAAAAAAATGGTGTGTTTAGAAATACTTGGGGCTATTTTAAAGAAAAAAAGTCTGGGCAAAAGTAATTCTAATACGCCAATTTCCAAAAATCTAAATAGCCCAAACCTTAGAAATTGTATGTCTATATATCAAATTACATTCCTACCACTAACATAGATTCGCTCATGTTGCATATTAGTCTTATTCAAAAAATTTTTTTTGTTTTGATCAAAAGATTCAAAGGCATTTCCCATTTCAAAAGGGGGGATCTTTTAACTTGGGTTACTGTTGTCCCCCCCCAATACAGACACATAGTTGGAGTATGGATAGGGGTATCAGACCATGGATACAGTTAGGTACATGATCATGCCATGATGGCTCCGGGTATAGGTATGGTATGCGACTATGGGCTAGGGGTTGAGGTCCACATGTGACCACATCATGTATGGAATGGTTAAGGTACCAACACTACGGGTACAGGATACCACAATTGGTTTACGGGTATGGGTACAAGTATGGGTGCATGTGTACATGGACTACATATACTACACAGTAGGCATGCTTAATTGAGTAAGATGACTGTGCCTTTGGACCCGCAGTGCGGCGCCACGGGAGTGGCATGGGGCTTGTGCCCCCCCCCCCATTTTTTTTTTCCCCCAGTCCCATCCCCCCCCCCCCCCCCCGAGAAAGAAAAATGAAGGATTTTTGGCAAAATTGGGCACGATTAGGGCCAAAAATTACCCAATTTGGAAAAATCAGTGATTTTGGGCCCAAATTGGTTAAAAATCATCAAATATTTGATACTTTGCCCCCCCCCCCCAAGTTCTTAATTTAGCCCCACCACCCAAAAAAATCACTTTGTCCCCGAAGAAAAAAAGGTCTGAGTGCCGCCACTGTTTTGACCGTTTATTCATCCAAGATCATTGCTTTGTAATACTTGGGTGGGCCAATTGCCCAAAACCAGCATATTTCAAATTGAACTTTATGTCTAAAGACAAATCAACAACAAATTTCGGGTAAATTACAGAGGTTCAAGTATACGTCATCTCAAGTTTTGCGGAAGGAAGTAGTATCCATCATCATTGTTATTGCCATTGTCATCAGCATCTTGTCATCTTCATGGCAGCAATATTACAAATATGGAATTTTGCAAAGACACGTACTTTATATTCGTACTCATGCAAAAGTACTTGTACTCATACTCTTACTCAGGGGGGGGGGGGCATAAGTACTCGTACTCATATTCGTACTCCAGGCGAAATACTCGTACTCATATCGTACTCGGGGCTTTAAAATTTTGCTGTACTCATACATCGTACTTATACTCAGGTTCAAGTACTCGTACTCATACGCGTACTCATTGCAAAGTTAATCATAATACAAGTCGTCTGGAAGCATTATAAAGTGAACACTTGTTACATTTCAAATTGTTTTCACAAATTTGAATATGTACATGAAAATATGTTTGGAAGTTATATTAACAGGGGTCCGCGCGATAAGGGGCTCCCATCCACCCGTGCGGCGCTTGATATATGAACTCTTCCGAACACTTTTTATATGATTAATTCAAACAAAAAAAACCTAAAACCCATCAACTAAATGTTAAGACCGTTGATCATATTTAGAAGAATTATAAGTGAACCCACTTGTAAAGTTTCACACTGGTATTTCAATCTGTTTCTATCAAATTTGCATAAAAAAACGTGTTTGGGAAAGTGAACATTGGAGGGGTTTCGCGCGGGCGGGGACACCCCTCCTGTACCAACCCCGCGTGGCTTAATATGCATGTACTCTCGGCGAACAATTTACATGTAATTATTTCCCATCAGCTATATTTTCTTTTTAATACCGCTTATCATACCTGTAAAAATTATAAGTTGAAACACTCACAAATTTCAAATCGTGTCTATCAATTTGCAAATATTTTAGCGATCATTGCAGGGGTTCCGCGTACATGGTTTCTGTTGAAGAGGTAAAATGTAAAAGGTAAAATTATCTATCACAAATTTTAAGCGAAAATACTAAATTTCTGCTTGATTGTGTGCTTTTCTGGTTTTATAAATTGTCTTGTTATAACTTTGAATTATTAACTTAACTGATTTGAGTCTGATTTACTTAAAAGTATCCAGAATCACAACTTCAACAACCAATTGAGTTACAGCAACAAGTGTAAATGAGTAATTGTTACTAATTTTGGCACAGTGACCGGTTAGCTGACTATAGTATATATAAATATATATATATATATATATATATATATATATATATATATATATATATATATATATATAATTTATTTCTCAAATGAAATAATTTAAAGGTATTTGTGACACTTTTTCTTTAACACTTAAGTGCCTAAGGTGTTTTCACTCACATGGGTGCCTAAGCCCCCCCCCCCCAGGAAACCACTTTCCCGATGGAATTTTCAAATGAAACTCATACCACCTTTGAGGGGGCATAAGACAAGGCCGAAGGTTCAATATAAATGAGTTCAAGTTTATTAGGGGCAAATCATTGTTTTCGAATGCGTCAAAATCGCTCAAAAGGTAACATGATGTTTCCACGACCCTGCTTCCACAGCATACACATTGCAAATCATTTTGATGTTTATATCTGCTCTAGAAGGACCAATTTACATATACTTAACACAAAGATTACCATTTTGTGGGGGTAGTCATATTTGCCATAGGTTATAGGTTTGTACAGCAATGGCGCGCAGTCGCTCGATGATGGAATCGCTTCTTTTCAGCACATAAAGGGTTAATTATTTTTCTGATTATGTAATTAATTTTGTTTCATGCATATGAACATACATAAGCAGAAAAATATTTCTGGCAATAAGGTTGGCTAATTATTATTTTTAAATCACATTCCCGTTGGTGCCTAAGGGGGGTTCCTAGGGACCCAAGCTAATTATCTCATTAACGAGCGACAAATATTAGTAATTTCTTTATGAAAAGCAGCGCATCGATAAGTTACACATAACAAAAAATTAAAAAAGTTAAAAAACTTAAAAAAAGCAAAAAATAAAAAAAATCAAATCTTGGGTACTATGGAATCCCCCCTTAGGCACTTAAGTGTTAAAAGTTCAAAAATCCCCCCCCAAAATTAAGTTTGGAATTTTAAACTTAAAAAGATTTGTAATGTAGACTGCGTGAATTTTTGAAAAAAGGCCCATATTTTATTAGGTATAATTCCTAGACACCAGTCTGTTTTGTATGTGAAAAGACAGCTCGAAATGAGTTAGGGTTTTAGATCGCCGTTATCAACATTAAATCTCTCGGTTATGAATAAACCTTAACTGACCAATTTCACATCTTATTATAAATAAATAACACCATTCTAGATCCTCCTACTATGGCTGAAATGGAATTGACTGTTGATGGAGACGCGTTAACGGACAATAGTGAAAAGGTACTGAAGGAAGGGTCTCGTACTTTTCAATGCATTTCGAAGGCTTCATGTCCAGCAGCTTCTATTGAGTGCCGGTTGACGGTAATCCTGAAACACAAACCAGTGGTGCGCCGAGTGACAACTCTGTCGATTCTAACAAGGATGACTATACAAGTATTTATACAAGTGATATCACTTCTGAGTTATGTGGAAAGGACATCGTCTGTTCTGCTAGTAACGAGGGGACAAGCGGCAGTGATCCATCTATTACAGTGACAATGATGATCAGCTGTAAGTATCAACTTTGTAGATAGGAAACAACAATTATAACAGTAATATATAAATATAATAAAAAAAATTATAAAAATGAAAATAATAATAATAGCAACAATGGCAAACATCAGCCACAACATCATATACATCTGCAGCACATCACCACCAGGGCTGCAGTCGCCACCACTCCCACCACCACCGCAACCACTACCACCACCACCACCACTACCACCGCTACCAATCACCACCAACCACATCACCACCACTAAAACTACACCAAAACCACAACAACAACGCCAATATCAACATAATATCAGATACAAGAAACACCAGATCCACAATTTTACAACATCACCACAACCACTTTAGCCATTTTTTCCTTACTCTACGAACAACAGTTCTGGCATCACCACCAAACAAATTACCAACATCAGCATAATATCAGATATAATAGAGAATTTAAAATATCGTTAACTGGAACTTTGCAACCCATACCATAAGTGTTCATCTATAGGCGATATCTATCGCTCCTCAGCATATTTCTCCAGGCAGACAATGTGAATTTCGTAAAATATACCGTTCTGATGTTATCCGATAGGAAAGCGATGGACACCTCTCGGACTTAATACCTATAGATTAAAATCTATCGCTCCTCCACCAACCCTGACTTGTTAGCTCAATTGGCAAGAGCGCCTTGCCTAAATATAGGAGGTTGCCGGTTCGAATCCGGCCAACTGCACATGGGGTTTTTCAACACTTATGTGCGCTGGCCATTTCCAGAAAAAGATTAATAAAAATTCATCCTTGTCTGCCTGGAGAACCAAGTAGTTAAAATTTCAATCGTTTATTATGGTGGGCACTCACAGACAAGGAGAGAAAAAACCCTCCACCCCTCCCAAGCAACCACCCTCCTACTTTATATTGAAACATTCGTCGAACGATAGACTCCATAATTTGGGGGAGTCATTTGACAAAATGCCAAATTTGGTTTTAAAAAGGAAAATTTTGATGACGATCCATTGAAACCCCCATCTGATTATGGTGAAAAACTACGAAATGGACCCATAATTTTACCATTTCTTGTCGGAAAAAATATATTTTAAAATATCTGAATGCAACTTAAAAATATCCGATAACATGTAATTTTCTGAATAATATTGTGTTTTCGATTCTTCATCAGCTCTCGGTGAACCATCGATAACTCTCACAGCAGGAGATGCTACTTACAGCATGGATGACCCAATGGCTACCCTCAAGCATGGAGTTTCATACACATTTACTTGCAGTATAGATGCTGCTGATCCTGACGCCAATATTGATTGGACACTTAACCAAGCTGAATCAGGACAACTTACAGAAAATGCAGTTACTGCTACCGAAACGACACCCGATTGCACCGAAAACGATGCATCTGGGGATATCACGTTTGTAGCAACGTGTGACGATCATCAAAATCAAGTTTTGACCTGTCAAGCCAGTAGTGACGTTTTTAATTCACCCGACTGTATAAAAGAGAGGATGGTAACGTTATTGATAGGTATGGAATTATGAAGATCTTACTTAATAGGCAGGCGAAGAGTCAAGAAGAAACGACAGACGTGTGGTCAATAGATGTTATTTACTTCGCTCATACGTGTTTGCTAATAAGACCCATGATATACTTCCAGTCGCAGCGAGCGATTTCTGCTCATGAGCATGCGTAACACTTGATCTTGGGTCAAAATTCGGTATTGCGCACGCCAATCGCTCCCTGCGACTGGAAGTATATCGTGGGCTTTTAAAGCGGCTCGTTTTCGTAGTAATTGTCATTCAAACCATTTCGTGACCTGGAAGTACTTGTGTCACTGTTCAAAGTGTGGCTAGCATGCGATTGTTTTAAAACATTAATTCATTCCAAGTGCATGTTGTTTTGTGGCAGTCTTGAACAGAGTTCAGAGTCATAGTAAGAAAATCTAAATTGTAGAACATGCAGGACCCTCTATATTTGGTTCAAAAAGTACAAATGCCAGCCTTTATCGGTGTGATGGAAGCATGGTAAGACTAATTGACGTTTGGCAAAGCGCACCATTGATCCCAAAACCACTGGTCACAGAGAAGGGTCATCATTGATTTTATTTAAGGCTTAGTCAAAAGAAAACTGATGAAATAGATGATTATACCAATCAACCCTCGTCTAACGAAGGGGTGTGCTGGTTGAACGTCCCTTAAGTTTTTGTTTTGGGGTGCAAATAAATATGTATTAACTAATATAAGGGTTGAGTGGTCATTTAATATTCGTTACAAGTCATTGTCCTCGAATGTCCAAATGTTCTCTCCATGTTAGTATTTATCAAATCATCAATTATCAGTGGGACAATCACTTTTAAGAAAGGGAAGCCTATAGTGCAGTTAATTACAGGATGGGAGTTGAATAGTTCACATGGACTGTTAGCATGTTAAAGTCTTCCCATTTAGAAAGTCTTGCTCCACTCTACGAAAGTTAATGATAATAATCACTGATGGAAGAGTGTTATGTCATTTGGGGTGAAGGTCTTGTAGGGGTTGAATGAGGTAGCTTCCATAGTTAAACTCTAACCTTAATAAAACAGTGCAAATAATCCTTAGGGTAGCTTGATGCAAGGGTTCTTCTTCTTGTTGCGTATGAGGCAGCAGCTAAATATGTTGAAGTTGGAGGAGCCAGCTCACTGTTGATTGGTTGAGGTTTGAGTAGTCTATATCTTTGAGTAGTCTATATCCACCGATGGATGAGAGGTAGGGCACCCATTGATAATGTGGTCCGCAGTCTGTGATGAAGAGCCACATTGGCAGGCTGGAGATGGTCGTAGCCCCCATCGGTGCGTATTGCTGTTGAAACGACCGACTCCTGTGCGAATCCTGTTCAAGGTGACCCATTCCTTACGTGGAAGATTGCTACCACTACCAGGTGGGAGTTCTGTCATAGGTGTGATAGTGAATTGGTCTGGTCTTGGAGTATCTAGCCAGGCAGTATTCCAGGTGTGTAAGATGTTGAATGGGGAGCTGGGGAGTTAGCAGCGTGTCGACAGAAGGGTCGACGAGGGCGCAGTCCCTGTCTGCCGAGCTGGTGTGATATTTCGACGGGGTTATGCAGCAGGTGCTTGTTGTCCAACAGAGCCTTATTCACCAGTTTATGTGTGTGGTGTTCTCTCGAAGTACTGCAGGTGCAATGCCTGTTAGAAACTCAGATGGAGTGGGACGAAGACAGCCAGTAATGGTTCTCATGGTCTCGTTGAGTACGGTGTCCAGCTTCTTTGTGTGAGAGCTATTGCACCATACTGGTCGGCATATTCAGCAGCACTGTAGACCATAGCCAGAGCGGTGGTGCGTAAAGTGGATGAGCTAGCACCCCATGAAGATTCAGCAAGGTGGCACAGGAGGTTATTCCTCGAAGATATTTTTACACATACTGACTCGAGATGCTGCCGATAAGTAAGCTGCCGATCAAGCTTCATTCCCAGGTAAGTTGGTGTAGGATTGTTTGGCAGAGGCGCTCCGTTGAGGTTGATTTGAAGTTGGCAATGAGCCTAATATTTGGTGTTACGATGGAAGGTAGTAGCGGTGGTCTTGGCTTCACTCAGCTTGAGACTCCAGGTCTTGAGATATGCTGCAAGTAGGGCCATATCTGCAGTAAGTGTACTTAGTTTCTACTTCAGTCCAGCTTCTATCCGAGTGAAGAAGGGCAAGATCGTCGGCGTAGCCATATTGTCTAGATGTTGTTTGAGAAAGATCGCTGATATACAAATTGAACAGCATGGAAGCCAATACTGATCTTTGTGGGACTCCGTTCCTCCGGCGACGCAGTCGACTGCTCTGTGCATCACTGGTCTTAAGAATTAAGCTACGGTTTGCAAGCATGTTACATATGGATTGTACAAGGGGTCGATCCGGGATGTCCTGAGAAGCTTGAGTGTCAAGCCCTAGTGCCACACGGTGTCATATGCTGCAGTAAGGTCCACCAAGATGACGCCTGCCTTACGACGCTTTCAAAGCTCTCCTCAATATAATTTGTGAGTTTTACAATCTGATGGACAGTGCTCCGGCCACGGCGAAATCCTGCTTGTTCGTCAGGCAAATGGGATTCGATGGGAATCTCACGGAGTTTGAAGGACCCTTGGGGTTGTCAACAGACTTGTTTGCTTTGGGGAGTGCGATGATGATAGCCCTCCTCCAGATCTTGGGTAAAGTCTGAATGGTGAGGCAACATGCAGGCGCGGATCTAGGGAGGGGGCGCGCGCCTCCCGGTAATTCTGCAAAATCTTGCAAAATCAGCCCATTTGGACAAGTTTAGCCTTTCAGCCCCCCGGTAATTTTGACGTTTTTCAAATCCTGGATCCGCCCCTGACATGTGTAGAACTCCTGGAGCCATTCAAGACATCGTGGGCCGCAGTATATCAGGAACTCCGATGGTATATTATCTTTATTTGGCTGATAGCAGAGGTAAGTTCATCTAGTGAGAAAGGGGCTCGACGAAGTTTGGTGATCTCTTTTTTTTAACAGAGCGAGTGTGATCCTTATCAATATCCTTGAAACGACCATTTGCGAGGACATTTCGATGGATTTGAAACTCTACCGGTGAGGTGGTTTATAGTCTTCAAGGCCTTCCTGCTAGAATGATTGAAATCAATTCCCTGGACCGTCTCCTCCTAGCGCTCAGGGCGTTTCCTGTCCAAGCAGTCAGTTCTGAAGCCTTGGATGTCGTTTCTTACCTGGGTTCAGAATTCAAGAATTCATTGTAAAGAGCATCACATTCCTCATCCCAGGATGGAATATAACTGCGACGACAGCCACGTGGGATGGTCTTCCTTGCTATCTTAATAAAGAGTTTACATAGTGCTGTGTAAGAATTGGCCAGGTTGGAGGAGGTTGCTGACGGAAGGTTGGACACTTCTGAATCCACCAGGTTCTCAAACTGGTCCATGTCTGCCTTGCGGAAGTTCCACCTTTTCACTGGCTTTGTTGGTACAGACAGCAAGGCTGTCCTGAGCGATCAGTGATGGTCTATGTTGAGACTTCGGAAAGCGGTCGAGAACAGTACGGTGAACAGAAATGGCATCTATATTTACAAATGCAAGGTCAAGATTTCAGGTTGTGTTCCACCTTCCAGAGTAGATACTGTCTGGTTGCTTGGGGTCGTACAAGAGTTGTTCGCCAGATATGGAAGCCCAATCCTCCAGGGTGGATCCGTCAGGGTTGGTATTCAGTAGCCCATGCAGATGATGATATGACTGTTGAAGTCTCCAGCGTAGATGCAAGGTGCACCATACGTAGGTAGAGAATCTGCTTGAAGCCGGGAGTTAAGTGGCTTGTAGACATTGATGACGTGGACATTTACAAGGGTAGATGCAAGGGTATTAAGGTATTTGATGTCAAGGTCATGTGGGGTCAAATGAGGTCATTGTCCATGCATTGTCAAATTGTGTTGGAATCCTCTTCAATGACAAGGTCTAGCGCCAATGTTAATGAAACGTGGCGACAATATTATTTGAGTAGGGTGATGCAAGGGTATTAAGGCATTTGTGGTAAAGGTCAAAAGTTGTCATTGTCCATGGTTAAAATGTTAAAGTTGGGTGTTATTCGACCACACCAGGTTAACCTTCAGCCCATTAGCAAAGTCTAACTCTAATCTTAATGAAACTTGGTTGCAATAATCCTTGCGAAATGAGTGTGAAGGCATTTGAGGTCAACGTCATCTTAGGGTCAATTGAGGTCAAATGTGTATTAATATGCAGAGTCATAATTTCTCTTAAGCAGGAATAATTTCTCATCTAGAAATCCTGCGTGGAAAAAATACACATTGTGAAATTTACTACTTGTTATGTAGTAAAGTAGATTTATTATTAAGCGCAAATGTTTTGGGATTTTTAAAACAAGCTTTCAACACTGGGTGAAAATTCACATACCTTGAATTTTCGACGCGCAACGCACGTCTTCATCAGAAGAAATCCTGTGATCTTATGGTGGATTTTGACATTCTGACATTATATACAGGGATGGCAATTTCAGTCCATGGTCACGTTTCATTGAATGTTTCTTATTTTTTATATAAATAACCTCCCGCAATTGGTGGGCGAATTTTCTGTCCTCTCTGTCCAAAACTGTGGTATTGTCCCTATCAATGATGTGGTTGGAAGCAGTGAAGTGTCCTGAAAAGCAGGTTTGCTGCTGAGAGCTAAGGATTTAGGAGAGTCCTTGCAGTACACTTTACACCAATCCTGATTTCATTTCCGCCATTTTGTTTACTCAAAGTGTTTTGTGGTCTAAATGAGATGCCTAATAAACGTCAGTACATCAACAAAGCGCAGGATGACAAAAGTGGGCTTTTTTATTTGTTCTTGTTCCCTTTGGCTATATCTAAGGCCAACTGGCGATATCCATAGTGTCCTAATGCAGAGCAAATTATGATGACCATCTTTTTTCCTTGTTCCAGTGTTGATCACTGCTCTTTCTGCTCTATGAACTTGAGTTCTTGCTATGCTAAATTTGTTTGATATCCGAATATAAGTTCACACATGCTGGTAGAAAACATTGGACTATTTTTAAACAAGCTTCAAAAGTGGAAGAAATTTCACACATATCTTGAATTTCCGATGCGTCACACACGTCCTTGCGAGAAGAAATTCTAATTATCAATATTTGTAGTATAAATATTTTAAAATAAATTTACATGTCATGATTTCCCTTAAACTTGGTAAATCATGATTGTCTTGACTATGTACAGAAGGTATTTAGTAGGATTAAGTGGACTTATGTCTTTGCCTACGTGACATATTTATTAGGGGTTTTTTGTCACTAAATCCGAATAATTCAATCTAACCAACTGTGACCGACTCCTGAATATTATATTATTTTGTATATATTAATTAAAACATGTAAATTTTAACCATATAAATTATGTGTGGAAAAATGGAAAACCAGTGCTTATCTGATTGACAGAGTTCTATGTGGACTAGAATGTGGAAACTTAGAACATGTTAGAAGATGCTCGCCGCCAGAGAACAATAGGAGCACAGTGTCTTATCTTGATCATTCTAAGAACTGCACAGAGTTTCTTTGTCGACAAATTGAAGGAAGGAAGACTTCACCATTTATCAAAGCAACAATAGACTTTATATAATTTTTATGTCAAAAACACATCAAATGCAGAATGTGAAAACGGACTGAAAGTTTTGCGACATTTCCAACTTGTCGTTGCACGTTTTGTTGCATCATGGGAAATTTGCTAAGGACAAATCCTGTTGCAAGTCATTTTTCTTGCCAGTTGACAGGATATTTCACCGAGTGTAGACCTCTCAAACAGAAGGTGGAGAACCTGTATATATAATCTTAGGTTCTTTATTACAAATCTGGGAAGTCACCAGAATCGTCAGAGCTGCACCCAATTTGGTGCGTTTGGAAAAACAAAGTTTAAGATTAAAATACCAGCAGGATTTTTTCTTTACACTGTACCAGTGACGACTCTAGAAAGAGTTCACCTTTAGCGAACTGAGTACCTGTACATGGGCTATTGTTATACCAAGCTGCAGTTATACGGCTTATTTTGCGAAACGAAACGCCCATCGGTTTACACGCTTTATTCCGTCATGCATGCATAACGGAATAAAGCGTGTAATCCAATGGGCGTTTCTTTTTGTTTCGCAAAATACAGTAAGCGCAGTTATACTTCCAATATTTCTCTAAGTCTACAAGGGTTTTTTTTAATTTATCGGCCGGTTTAGAGAAATTGGACATTTGCGAAAACGCGAAACTACTGAACTGTACCAGCAAGAACTGTGTCGCCATGATTTATGTGGACCTGATTCTACAGACTTTGGTGCGAAAAACAAGAACTTTGTTGAACTCTCTTATTTGAATAATTGTGTGTTGATAATTAAGTAAGAAATATAATAATTTTTGTATTGTTAAAATTGTGTGTATTTTGTCAATGTGTGTATTTCTGCCAATTGTACGTGCTTTTTTTTGGATGTATTGTGCGTGTCAGTTTGCTATTATTGTTATTAATAAATAGTCAGCCCTGTTGGGTCCTGACAAAAGACAAAAAAAAAAAAGTGTATTTTGTGATCCATGAACATAATCAGATTTCATATTAGACTATGAAGATGATAACACCTGGAATCTTTTCAACTGCGTGGCAATACTAATAGCAATGGGCTTCCGCATCTCGGGCCGATTGTTGAATATCTTTAGCTCATGGGTAGCTGAAGTCTATACATATCCATTAGTCACTGATATTGGGAAAAAGAAATTGGGGTGATTTTTTTTTCTTTTCAAGAAAATGTGCCAGTTTTATGTGCGGGAACAGACAGTTATATGATTTTAATAATTTATTATGAATTTACAATTGGTTTTCCCAGGCCTACCCCCTAAGGCGCACTGCGAAATTTGTTATACAGTTGGTTATTTGGTCTACGTCTTATAGTCTATAAATATTGAAATCATTTAATTTACACATTGGTCAAGTCAATCGTCTTACATTACAAATTGTTATTGTGATATTTGGTTTGATATATGAACCACGGGAGGTTGTTTTTCTGACCCTGGGTATGTCCCATAATACCAACACCTCCCCCGCTTTAAGATGAGCGATCAATACTCTCTACTATTTGTACACATACAATAGTGCATATGACATCTATGTTACCAGTTCACATCAAAGAACGGAATAATTTTAAACTCAAGGGCAGGTTAGGCCATGCAAACTATTTGGCCTTAGTCCACGACACGCAAAGGTGTATTCCTGAATAAAACATACAACCTCTCGTTAAAAACATTTGAAGTGACACAAAATAACTGGACGAGATGTACATGCTAACCCTAACCGTCTTTTAGAGGAAGGGAAGAGGTAAAGGGATAGAACATTGGACATCCGTGGCGGAATTCAAACCCGGGGCCTCCGGCGCACCATTCCCATGAGCAGGGATGGCAAGCCAGCGATTTCGTACCCATAATGAGTGTTGGTACGATGACGTCATCGCATCTTTTTCCAACCAATTGGGTTCTAGTGAGTTTTGGTAGTGATAGGGTTAATGAGTCTTAATATTATTTTATAGTACAGATTCCCTTTAGGTTTTAAAGAGACACTGGCACATTTGAAAAATAATGAAATGGTTAATACCAAATCAGCGTCCTTATGGGTAAACAGAACGATTTTACAATTAATGTCGCCGGCGACATTAATTCAGCAGACGACGAAAATGGCGTTTAACACAAGAAAATGCACGCCCTATTCATGTTTCCCACGCAATTCACCCTGTTTGACTGGTCTGTAACCTTTGCGGTTTTAATATCAGTGAGTACGAGTCTATGATATTCATGTAATATACACATTTGTTGATTAAAGTTGTGGAAAACTTAAAAGATAGCCTACAAATTACCTGGATGTCTTTAACCTCTTATTGACACCCTATCTGTTTTTGAGTATGTTATTTTTATGTACAAATGTATCTCTGTTCTTCCAATGGTGTAGACTATCATTTGTGAGCAAATTGAAGAAATTTCATATTTTGTTTTATGCAACATTACAGACGCTGCTCCTACTTTTGATGGCCTGACATTGAAAGTTGATGGTGAAGAATATGCCCACAACGATAACGTGGTCTTATCGGAAGGAGAACACACATTTGAATGCATATCTGAAGGCACCTGTCCAGCAGCGACTATGGAATGGAAAATAAATGATGGAGTACAAGCACAGGCCACGAGCCAAAGTACTCAAAATGGAGGCCTATACGACACTACTACCACCATTGTTAGAGCTATTACATATGATATGTGTGGTCAAGTCGTTAGTTGTTCAGCTATGACCCCTGAGACGACAGACGATCCTCCGTTAACTGATATCACGATATTAGTTATATGTAAGCATACAACGCAAAGCGTTGATACTATCTTTGAATTAAAAGAAAATTAATTGTGTTCATCTGTCAGTTTTGTGGGCCGCCAGTTATATAGACCGTATTCAATATGACGTCAGCCACCAGACATGTTGGTGGACAAGATGCATACATTCCAGGACTACAATAGACCAGTTAACAGCAATGTTTGTAAACATGTTAGGGCCTGGTATCTTGAACTAGGTCGGCCTGACTGTTACACACTGGGCAATTGTATCTGTTAGAGTTTTAATACTATGGGCCATAACGACTGGCAGGCATGGATTGGCAGTCAACAAAAGAAAGTGACGTAGGATGTTAACTGGTCTATACATTAAGCTGTCAATCGATCCATGTTTAGCGATTGCACAGGGATCATTGACAGGTGAATGTATTGTAGTACTGGAATGCGTCTATCTTGTCCACCAACATGGCTGGCTATTGAATACGGTCTATAGTACGATTCTATCACAGGAGGTAATTAAGTTGAATTGACTTTTCTTTGTCCTCCAGATCAAGCATGCGGAGAATACGATACATGCACCTGGTTCACCACATTTCAGATATTTCTGCAGGTGATTCATTTGTGTTCTCACCGTGTTTGCGTTGTTCTGGATGACAGGTCTGACCAAGTTAACCTAATGGCCATCCGTGCAAGTGCCCTATAGCTAGAAGGACCGCTTAAAGTAACACCTTCCGCCGCCTGCGTGACTCCTAGTCTTATTTCTGAAAAATGCTGTCGTTTATGAATTTCGACTTGCCAGACTACCCATAATCCCTCACGAATTTGATCATCGCAATGCAAAAATGCGAATTTGCTGCAACTTTAACCATTTTTTACAAAAATTCTAGAGGGTGTCCTCGAAAGATTATGTCACCATTTGATGTAGAAATATGTTCTATAGAGATGACAGTTTTGTTTTGAGGTGGACACCCCTAGGTTTCAATGGCATTTAAATTTTGCTTGCATCATTTTAGTCACGCTTTCAATGTGTAAGCAGAACTGTCGCTGCCGATTTCAAGCAACCCTGTTGTCAAGTTGAATCGTTGTTACACGATTGTAAACGTGTACACTGTAGTATTGTGTTGTAACACCATTACTAGGGAATAATTACGCGACGTACCGTATACCCGGTGGCCGGGGATCACATAATGAAATGGATATGGGTGTAAGGCTGGCGCTTCCAAACCCAGGGGCATCGGTGACAGAGGACTCAAACAAATAGGGGTATTTGGGTGAAATGCCCCAAAATAGGTTTTTCTCGGGTGACAAATTTGTATGCAAAATTTTCCAAAAAATGTGGTCTTTTTAGAAAATTTTGCAAAAAATTTGCAAGTTTTGGGTGAAAATTTTCAAAATTTCCCCAAAATAGGAGTCTTTTAGGTGACAGTGGTAAAACTTTCCAAAAATATGGGATCTTTGGATGACATTTTCAAAATATATCGGGTCTTTGGTTGACAGCGGTGCTGTAAATTGGGGTCTTAACAGCCTTACATACGCGTCACCTCCAAGGTGGGAGTGCCTCCCCATTAGTTATTACCAGCATCTGATGCCCCTCATGTCAATCATTTTTCTTGTCCCTAGTCTTAAAGTGTGCAACTTGTCAAAATAATGACCTCCACCAAATTCAAATTTTGTCGGCAAGGGGAGCCTCCATGAGCTTAAAGTTTTGTACACGAAATCAATAGGATGTTCGTTTTTTGACAAAACACAAAAATGTGATGTGATGATTGTCATCTGTGATTTGGTCAGATATTCTCCAGGAGGTACTTCATAAGGTTAGGCAGACAGTTTTCAAAGAAGTACCAATCAAAGTCGTCATCATTGGCATGCAATACACAATAGCCAACATGACCCATATACTAGCTTGTAAGTTAGTTTGAAGGACAGTGTATTGTTGTAAGTTCGAGCCTTTATAACCACTTACATAATATGGCAATAGTTGTTATTTGTACTGGGGTGTTTTCTTACATGTTGCATTATTGTTAACATAATAGCAGGTGGCAACTCTTTTGTCCTCTTTCAATTTATGTCAATATGGGAAAGACAGCTGCAGATGGCATTTCTTTTCAATAGTAGATAACTCTTTGTAGGTAAAGTATTGACATGTTATGTAACCACGGATTCCGGTCAATCAAATCTTCGATGACCTTAGTTTCGAATACGCGTTTATATACGCTAAAAGACCATTTGTGTTGTACAATACGAAGCACTTAATATATTTTTAAGAGACTTTAAACTCAGGAACTGGCAACCATACATGACATTGTTATGCGTTCCCGACATACAGTGCAAAATACCATCGTACTGCAAATGTCACGTGTTTTGTGCCATGTGACTAAGTCTAACCATAATGAGTCACGCAGCCCCCCCCGTAACACCAGCACATTTTTGAAGAGCACCCCCCGATTTTCATAATTTGAAGTTTTTGCAGAGTAGTGTCTTGTAAACTATACCTGCGAATGATAATGCTCAAAAGTGCGTATTTGTCCTAAACGAAGCGATTTTGTTATAAGAATCGGCATATCCGATAACGGCGGAGCTGGAAACGCCAAATCTATGTCTGTTGTTATATGGCCTCCATTTTTCTGATTAAACTTTTAAAAATATTATTTTCTCAATTTTATTTGAGAAAAGATTTCTCACAGGACAAGTATTTTGTTTACTATAAAAGAGAGAAAGGGGAATACCCTAGTTGTTTTTGCTAAGTGCACCTGTTTAGATTGCACAATAGGGGAAGTGGGGTTATGGCCCCCCATGCAACTTTTGGCCTTAGGTCCACGACAACGCAAGGTTGTATTCCTGCATTAAAACCTACAACCTCTACTTTAAAACATTTGAGTGACACAAAAACTGGAACTGGAACGAGATTCACTGCTTAACCCTAACCGGTCTTTTAGAGTAAGGTAAAGGGTGGATAGAACATTGGACATCGGGGCGGAATTCAACCCGGGGCCTCCTCTCCCATTCCCATGAGGCAAGGATGGCAGCCACGATTCTTTCCCATAAATGAGGTTGTACGAACGTCCATCGCATCTTTCCCACCATTGATTTCTAGTGAGTTTTGGTATTGATAGGTTAATGAGTCTTATATGCTTTTATAGTACCGATTCCTTTATGTTGTAAAGAACACTGGCACATTGAAAAATCTAGTGAAATGATTAATACCAACTCAGCGTCCTTATGGGTAACAGAAAGATTTTACAATTAATGTCTGTCCGCCCGGCGACATTAAATTCAGCAGCCGAAATGGCGTTTTAACACAAGAAAAAATGCACTCCCTATTCATGTTTCCCCCGCAATTCAACCCTGTTTGACTGTCCTGTAACCTTTGCGGTTTTATATCAGTGAGTAACGAGAGTCTATGATCTGCATGTCTATACACATGTTGTTGATTAAAGTTGTGGAAACTTAAAAGATAGCCTACAATTACCTGGATTCTTTTAACCCTCTATTACCATAACACCTATTCTTTATTTTTGAGTAGTTATTTTTATGTACAAATAGCTGTCTGGTTCCTTCCAATGGGTGTAGAGCTATCATTGTAGCAATTGAAGAAATTCATATTTTGTTTTTGCCACATTACAGACGCTGCTCCTCCTATTTGATGGCCTGACATTGAAGGTTATGGTGAAAATAGTGCCCACAACGATACGTGGTCTTATCGGATTGGAACACACATTTGAATGCATATCTAGTGCACCTGTCCTCAGCGACTAATGGAATGGAAAATAATGATGGAGTACAATCACAGGCAACGACCAAAGTAACTCAAATGGAAGCCTATACGACACTACTACCACCATTGTTAGAGCTATTACATATGAATATGTGTGGTCAAGTCGTTCGTTGTTCCTAGACCCCCTGAGACAAGACGATCCTCTCCGTTTTTAACTGATATCACGGATATTAGTTATATGTAAGCATACCCCTCAAAGCGTTGATAATA
Organism: Ophioderma brevispina; assembly: GCA_023653785.1. Classification (NCBI taxonomy): domain Eukaryota; kingdom Metazoa; phylum Echinodermata; class Ophiuroidea; order Amphilepidida; family Ophiodermatidae; genus Ophioderma; species Ophioderma brevispina. Next base: position 32,544 of record JAMKCH010005422.1, read on the forward strand.
TCATACTATCTTTGAATAAGAAAATTAATTGTTTATCGTTCAGTTTTGGGGCCCCAGTTATATAGACCGATTCAATATGACGGTCAACCACCAGACATGTTGGTGGACAAGATGCAATACTTCCAGGAACGCCTAGACCATTAACAGCAATGTTTGTAAACAGTTATGGCCTGGTATCTTGAACTAGTTCGGCATGACTGTTCACAGCCTGTCAATTGTCATCTGAGAGTTTATAATAACTATGGGCCATAATATACCGTATTGTCCGGGGCAGGATTGGCAGGCAACAAAAGACGTGACGTAGGATGTTAACTTGGTCTATCATTAAAGCTGCAAGCGATCCATGTTTAGCAATTGCACTGGATCATTGACAGGTGAATGTATTGTATACTGAATGCGTCTATCTTTGTCCACCACATGCTGGCTATTGAATACGTCCTAATTCCGATTCTAATCACAGGGTAATAAGTGTGAATGACCATTTCCTTTTTCTTTGTCCTCCAGTCAAGCATTCGGAGAATACGATACATGCACCTGCTTACACCACCATTCAAGATTTCTGCAAGGTGATTCATTTGTGTTCTCACCTTGTTTGCGTTGTTCTGGATACATGTCTGACCAGTTACCTATGACCATCCTCAAGTGCCCTATAGCTAGAACGACGCTTAAGCTAACAACACCTTCCGCCGCCTTCCGGACTCCTATTCTTATCTGAAAAATGCTGTCGTGTATGAATTTCGACTTGCCAGAACTAACCCATATCCCCCCTCCCGAAGTGGATCATCGCAATGCAAAACTGCGAAATTTGCCTGCACACTTTAAAAAACCATTTTTACAAAAATTCTAGAGGTGTCCTCGAAAGATTTGATCACCACCATTGATGTAGAAATTGTTCTAATAGAATACAGTTTTGTTTTGTAGGTGGACCCTCGAGGTTCAATGGCATTTAAAAATTTTGCTCTTGCTCATTTTAGTCCACGCTTTCAATGTTGTAAGCATAACTGTCCCTGGGCCGATTTCAGCAACCCTGTTTTTGTCAAGTTGATCGTTGTTACACTATTGTAAACGTGTACACTGTAGTATTGTGTTGTAACCCCAGTACGAGGAGAATTAGCGACGTACCGATACCCGGTGGCCGGGTATCACATAATGAAATGATATGGGTGTACGGCGGCGCTTCCAACCCCAGGGGCAATCGGTGACCGAGGACTAAAAACTAGGTGAAGTTGTGGAAATTCCCAAAATAGTTTTTTTCCTTCTCGGGTGACATTTGTATGGCAAAATTTTCCAAAAAAGTGGTCTTTTTTTAGAAAAATATAAAAAAAATAAAAAAAATAAAAATGTTGAAAATTTCAAAATTTCCCCAAAATAGGAGTCCTTTATGTGACCGTTGAAAACTTTCCAAAATAATGGGATCTTTGGGTGCATTTTCAAAATATCGTGTCTTTTTGGTTGACAGCGGGTGCTGTAAATTGGGGTCTTAATCAGCCGTACCTACACATGGGGAACATGGCGTCACCCCTCCAAGGGGAGCCTCCCCATTATTATTACCAGCATCTGAAGCCCCTCTTTCAAATCATTTTTCCTTGTCCCTAGTCTTAAAGTGTGCACTTGTCAACATAATGACCTCCACCAAATTAAAATTTTTGTCGGCCGGGGGCCCTCCATGAGCTTAAAGTTTTGTACCCAAAATCAATAGGCATTTCGTTGTTTTGACAAAACACAAAAAATTTTTCTTTTTTTGCTGTTTTGTATTTTATATTCAATAGTTTTTTTGGTCAAAAATTCTGCGTGAGGTACTTCACACGGTTTGGCAAATAGTTTTTCCAAGAAGTACCATCAAGGTTGTCCTCATCTTGGCATGCAATACACAAGCCAACCATGAAAAACCCATATACTATCTTGTAAGTTATTTGAAGTCAGTGATTGTTGTAAGTTCGAGCCTTTTAAACCACTTCATAATATGGCAATAGTTGTTATTTGTACTGGGTGTTTATTACCTTTGATTATGGTTAACATAATTCCGTGGCAACCTTTTGTCCTCTTTCAATTTATGTCCAATATGGGAAGACAGCTGCAGATGGCACTTCTCTTTCCAATAGTAGATAACTCTTGTAAGTAAAGTATTGACCTGTGTATGTACCCACTGAGTTCCCGGTCAATCAAATCTTCGACGACCTTTAAAGTGTTTCGAATCGCGTTTATATTACCTCAAGACCATTTGTGTTGTACAATAACTAGCACTTAATTATTTTTTAAGAGACTTTAAACTCAGGAACTAACTGGCCCCCATACATGACTTGTTATGCGTTCAGGCAAAAAAAAACTACAAGTGGCAAAATACCTCTGTACTTTTACTCCGAGTTTCCACTTCAACCTAGGGTAAGGATAGTAGATTAGATTTAAGGAGAGAGGATGGGGGAAGTTTTTTTGTTTTTTAATTAAAGTACAATTTTGTATCATACTTGGTCAGCATTTACCCGCCCGCCCCCCCCCGTCCCCCCTCCCATTTTTCCTCTCCCCCCCCGATTTATAATTGAAGTTTTTGCAGAGTAGTGTTTATAAATGGTCTGTAAATCTACCTGCGATGGTAATGCTCAAACGTGCGTATTTGTCCTAAACGAAGCGATTTTTGTTTATAAAATCGGCATATCCGTAACGGCGGAGCTGACACGCCAGTCTAATTCCTGTCCATTACGAAATAGGAACTTCCTAATTACTCTAACTTCCTTCCTGAGACAAACTGCACCCTAATGGAAAGGCATAGACACGTACTCTTGGCACAATTTCCCGGCTTTTTCATAAAGGACGTTTTCCAGCACCGTGAATTATTACGGGGATCTACGGTCGTCATTTTCGATTAAAATTCCGTCTTGCGACACGATAGACACGTCGAGCTGTTAACATTCACGGTATCTTTACTATAGTCGATTCGCGTATACTTCTTCCCCTTGAGTTTTGGACATATTCCAAAAAGTCGATAGGGGCTCAATGGACAATGAAATTCCAATGTCACATGCCACCCTGATTATCTTGGCGGATCCCGGTCATTTAACCACTCACCCTCGCCCACTAATACAATTTCGTCTGTAGGACACGCACTATAATAGGGTATTCAACACAGGGCATTAACAAGCACACAAACTATTTTACAGAAGTCCTGCGCCCATTGAATTTTTTCACCTCCCCGCAAGAATGGTACGGGGTACATATCAGATGACTTCGAGTATAGGCAATTCCATGCAGCTGGGCAAAAATATCAAAAATTTGGAAAATTGGGGGCGGTCCTTCCAAAAAAATGGTTACATTTCCCCATCAACGCCATAGGTCTATCGTACGATGTGGCCCATTTTGTGACCCAGAATTCCGCCGACCTTACGGTACTCATTGTCTGCTAGTTCATCAGATCGCTAGTGATCCAGTGTCACAAAATGACTATTATCCGAAAGGTCGTTTCTCTGAATTTCGAATATCGACCTTGCTCCAAAAGGTTTTTTTACTCCGAAAGGTCATAATTCCGAGTCGTTTCTGGAATTTTCGGAATATCGTACCTTTCCAATAAAAGTATCACTTTTATTTCCGAAATGGTTTTTACTCAAGTCATTTACCTCCGAAAGTCGATTCTCATTCTCCACTTTTCGAATATCGACTTTCGGATAAATTTTTAATTTTTTGTTGGGGTTAGGGTGTAAGAGTTAGGGTTAGTAAATAAGGTTTTTATCCCGAAAGTCCATAATCCAAAACTCGAGAACCGACCTTTTCGGAGTAAAAATCTTATTAAACCATTCCGAAAACGCTAATACTTACCTTACCTTGATCTTATATTTCTACTACTCCATACCCCATCGGCTCGTGCCATTTCTAACCTCACCACCGAAGCGTTTCTTATCCATGAACGACCCACTAGCAACTCGAGCACTGCGTTTCATCACATCACTTGCAGTGTAATGATGCAGATTCCAGACCCAACCTCCAATGGCTTATTGAGCAGCTTCAAACAGGACCGCTCGTGGAACCGGCATTTCTTCAATAACAAGCCCGACCTGCACTGACGGCACTACTGTTGAGATCAGTTTTGGAAGCGATTTGTGACGAACTCGAGTCAGATATACGTTGTTACCTCGTAATTAACATTTCACCAAGACATGATGTAACCATTTTAAAACTAGGTATGTGTTTTAATAAATGACTCATATCCTTGGTAGTACCCACTCAGATATTGGTCATCAGCGCAGGTACCCCTTACCTGGCTGGTTTACCAGGGTTGTCTCCATGATGGCCCTTTTTCTTATAACATTCACTGCCAGGATGCCAAGTCCATTCCAATTTCTGGAGACTTGCAAATCTAAAGAACGACCTGCATGTTTGTATTAAATTGTGGGTATTAATTGTCTGATGATGAATACACGGAACTCATACCTGTTGTTGATAGTTATGCATGTGGGTGAAGAACCTCTCTAGGTTAGAAACTCGCTCATCCATAAAAAATTCCCACTTATACATTAGTATTTTGAAAAGATTTAAAAGTCCTTCATGAACGACTAACCCTGATTAAACCAGGTGTAGAAGTTAGACCCCTTTAGAATACCAGCATTTATGTTTGCATTGCCTCGCGCAATGGGCCGAAAGTAGCCAGATAAGGTTCCATCAACGTATTTCGGGATTTGAGCAAACTGATCATAATGGTTGATTGTGTATCCATCCACACTGCCTCACCAACCGTTATTTTAGACGGGGTTTATGAATCCGTGTTGAAAGTTGTGGTGTCCTTCGCATATTTTTCCCGTCTTGTGTATTAATAGAGTGTACGGATTAAAGCGTGAAATCGGAGAAACAATGATTCTTGCCTCTATTCGAAAGGCAAGCGTCAAACTACGTCTGCCGATGAAGTAGAATCCACCATGAGATTTGACTTGTCAGCGAAATATTATGATGAGATTTGACCACCACTTATGTTCCAACAGGCTTTCTCAAAAATGTATCAAGCGAGAAAGTCGTTTCATTTTAACGATTTGAACCAGCTTGTCTAATGCTCATACCTATTTCATCTAATTTGCTTTTGACATTAACCGCAGTGAGTTTTCAACACTTTTGTGGCACTTTTGGCAATGTACACGCATTTAAACATTTCATTGTCATTGTTTATGTCGTATCATCTCTCCGCATGACAAGGGTGTTACAGACAGCTTTAATTTTTGTTCCTATTACTGGTATGACGATATGAAGTCCTTACTTTTGTTCCGTTGTGGTATAATGATTGAAGTTACAACTTGATTTCCAACTTCAATGAACTTGCCCAATCACTGTACCGTTGTTTTTTTTCATGTACTTAGATGACCCTCTTCAAACGCGGTTAGGCAAGTGAACAGTGCTGATTTCTTTTTTATGCATAAGGCCCATTTGCGTTTCAGATTTCACCATTCACGTCTTCAAATCACTATGGATACCTTGCAATCCTTTTCTCTTATACGAGTTGCTTTATAATTGTTTCCCTTCCTGGATTGGAATCCATTTAGAAACAGTTGAGGTTTAAATGTTGTTTTGCAAAAGCATAGAGAATTGGCCCAAAATGGATTTTTATTTGCCATCTGCATGCAAAACACAAATATCTCTGTATTGCCTACGTAATGAAAACCAAGCATGTAAAAAACTTTGTTTCACTTCACTTCGTTTAAGTCTAGCAGATTTTCAAAATAAGGAGACCTCATTTAAAAGTTTTAGGTCGTCTTCCTGTGACATGTAAGATGATTAGATTTTAATGGCCACAGGTTAGAAAAGTTGATGGTAGCCATACAATGTATAGTAATGCATGTCCAGCACATATTCATTAAATGTTGTTATTTGGAACATAACTTACCTTTGGGCACTGCAAAATATCATTCTTTCTCACGTATTGAGAAATATGCTTCTTATATCAATGCACACCCATACACAACTAGTTTTTATTTTGGCCATCAAAAGTGGCCAACTTGTAGTAACAATCAGCCAAAGGGATTTGCTATCCTTCTATCATTACATACTATGTAGACACTATGCATCAGTTTCCAGTAATCCGATTCTGTAAAGTACGTTGTATCAGGACACACTAGTTTTGGTAATGGCAAAAGGCCTATCCCTCCCCAGCCAGGGATTGAACCATCACCGCTATAAGATATGTATGGGTCTCACTTATTTTGAAATCTACTATAGCATTGCCTTTTTAAGGTCCCAGGGAAATGCAATAGAATTTATGTTTGTGTGTCAAGTCTACAAGACGGGACCAGAAGGCATTCAATATTTCGGTTGGTGATTGACATCATAGTGAAACTATTGATTTTTTCAAGAGTAGAGAACTTCCGGTGCTGGTGTAATCTATTCCTGACACTGACTGAAATCAAATAGTTTCACTAATATGTCACTGGTCGTGTATTTTTTTTCTGGCCCTGTTTATTGGAATGGATGATGGTCCATAAATTGGATAGGTTTATCATTCATTTCCTGGGACTAATTCCTTTAAAATATCATGATGAAAAAAAAGCATGATTTCACTCCCCCCCCCCCCCTTGTTTTAGAGGGACTACACGGGCCCACTCTGCAAAAAGTGAAATTTCACCCTTCAAGAACACTTTTTTTGTTCCAATTTAGTCTTGATAATTGACAAAATGATAGCATTTTATCATTTGTTTAATTATAAAGAGTATTTGAGCCAAAAAGTGTCTTTGAAAGTTGTGAAATTTCACTCTTTCAGGTGGGCCCTGTAGTCACTCTAAAGGAGTGAAACTTCACTCTTTGCCATTTTAGAGAGACATGTTTTTAGAGGTGGTTTTAGACATGCTGGGCTGTAGAGTATAAGTTGCGACAGTCGTTTACAGGGCGGACTCTTCAATATTTGAGTGCTGACACAATAACAGTTCGTTTATTTCCGTAAGAGTCTCAGGATTGAATTGCAATCTTGCAACCAAATCTCCGCTCTTGTGGTAAGTTAGCTTCCTCGATACAGTGGTCTGGGTTTCGAATCCACTCCTGCTTCTTTGAAAATATATAAAATTTCATTATTATTTCAGGTTAGAAGGAAAATGAATAATTCCAAAGATATCAGTTAGTTAGCAGTTGTGGCCCAGAGGTGGGCACGGAAAATTCCCCTCCCCCCCCCCCTTATTTTTTTTTTGGCCCCCTCCCCTGTTCATAAGAAAAATTGAACGGATTTTGGGCAAATCGGCGATTTGGGGGCCACAATCAACAATTTGTTTGGTCAATACGCGATTTGAGGTCAAATTGGTTAAAAAATCTCAATTTTGAACGTTTGTCCACACTTGCAAGCCCCCCCCCACCCATTTCATTCACTTTTCCCCCGAAAGAGTCTTCGCCGCCACTGCAGTTAGGGAGACTATCTTGGAGCATAGTTGATTGCAAAAACTACCCCGTGCGCATAGAAAATGCATAGTAACACGAGCACCCCGGCAGAGTGAAGGTCATGCATTAACTTTTCAAAATACTCGTGCAGTCTATTTAGGTATTTTTCCAGATAGGCAAACCACTTTGAAAGTTGAAGACCATGAATTCATGGTTTGACTTCACATCTTCAAATTCGATTATCTTCCAGCTGTATTTTATAAATACCAGATAAATCTTTATGAGAAAATAGATAATGCATTACATTTCTCAAGATTATTATTATGATGCTATTCTCAATATGATTATTTGATTATACTACATTTCAACACTATTGACAAATAGTTCACAGGACGCTCCGACTTTCTGTGGTCTACAATGCGTTGAGGCACCAATCCAATCTGAAGTGATGCTTTCTTATGGAAGGAGAACTCCATTTGAGTGTTTATCATAAGACACATGCCCAGACTTGCAACTATTGAGTGGAAGTAATGAGGTTCATAACAAGCATAGGACATGCGAAACTTCTAGTGGTGATTGTACAACTACTAAGTACAATAACCAAAAGGTCGAATACATATGTGCGGGCAAGTCTCATTAGCTGTTCTGCAAGCACTCCTGGTTTGACAGGGCGAAACCCCACCAACAATTGAAATCAAGATTTTTGTCATATGTATTGAAGAATTCATGAACCCGTTGACGATGTAGAATCATTGGTGTCGTATCTAGATTAATATCCTTTATTCTCATGTTTGCATTATTCAAAAATTTTGTTGCCTCGTTAACAAAATTAAAAATTGGGTGTTTTTTTAAAATTCCAAGCTTTCGTTTTATTGAACTTTCTATTTACTATTTTTTTTCACACAAGTTTAACCATTTTCCATTTTGTACAAAATTTGGTGCTAAAATAAAGGTGGTCTCTTTTTTCATGCACGTTTGAACAACCTGTGTTTTGTTTCAGCTCCGCCCGAATTGATCACCTTGGATATCCATCCTTTCTCATGAACTGGTTTACCTACATCACCAGAAACCGCACCGCCATTCTTGCTAACGGGGCCTCCTATACCTTTACTTGTCGCCTAAATCGTGCGGATCCAGATCCTCGTCTATAGGGTTTGGGAACACTCGCAGAGCGTAGAACGCCAATAAAAGATTTTCAATGCATTGGAATGAGCCCGACTGCTAGCGGAGCACAGCAAGACTGGCGAAAATCAGCTTTGTTGCGGAATATTGATGAACATTTTTGGATCAGCTTTAACTGCTGGGGCAGCATGAACATTTATGATTCAAAGGAAAAGTTACCCCCAAGTAAGGTTTGACATATTTGTTTATAATCCCTTAACTCCCTAAATGTCTTTTTGCCACTTGTTCAAAAACCACCACGGAAGCAGACCCGGCCTTGTTTTACGGGAGTGCTCCTAATGTAACACCACAAATAACGCTACCCACTCCTTTTTTTTCGGTATTCGTCAGTTACCATCATCTTGCTCTATGGACGTATGGATAACATATGCAATGACCCATGGTCAATCGAATGGAAAGTGCGATTTTTGAACACAATGAAAACTCTTGCTATTTGGTTTTTTATTTGATTGACATTATTAGCAGGACTGTAGTTTAAGAGTGGCGCTTCCGATAAAAGTTTTGCACACAAGTACTTTTGCATTGATAATCCAGAAAATTGATGGAAGCACTTGCAAACCCCTTTAATGGACCCCAGCTTAGGTTTAAAGGTTATCAGGGGTTCAAAATTCTGCATGTGTTTTAAAGCACACCATGGTGTTTGTCTTGTCACAAGGATTCCAAAAAGGTATAGTATACAAATATTGACTGCTATGAGGGGCATGGTTGCACTATAGCCCAAGGGACTCGAAACCATACTATGCCCCGACTCGTAAGTCGAGGGGCATAGTATGGTTCGAGATCAGCCGAGGGCCTTAGTTTCACCATGCTCCTAATAAAAACATCAATATTTGTTTTATCTACCGTATCTAGATTTTTGTCATCTTATTGTTAAAAGAACCTTCAAGCCGGCTGCTAACACAGCATACACAGGCCTATCTATATCTTTGTAGGCCATGTCAGGCGTGCTTGCTGGTGTACAATTTTGTGTAACTTATGGTCCAGAACTTGTGAAGAATTAGCTATCAACCTTTCTTGTGTTGAGGAGTGATGTGGAGTCCCAAAACGGATCGCCGTAATCGACGTCTTGCCATTTTTTTTGTCGGCCAGATTATACCATTTTCCTTGCATCTCCAATTCGTAACACTTTTACCGGCTGCAGATGGCCGTATCAGTGTCAAATTATAATCCTCGAATAGCTTCACGGTGTACTTTACCTGCCGGTTGGTATTAGCCCTAGGAACTGCAGCTCTGATTCCTTCAGATCTTCATCTACAAGCTCAAAGCAAGAATACTGATCCATTCCTTGCCTTGTTTGTATCAGCCTTTACTACAGCACAGACTCCCCACAGTACGAGTAAACACTACGTTCTTCTAAATTCCATCTCTTACACCAGCTTTCATATGTCCTCATAATATACGAATGGTCCGTTCGACAGTCCTTAACGCTGGGAAGAGGTGTCCCGGTATACCCGCTCTTCCCAGGGCAGTTCATGTTTGGTTTCACTTCTTGAAGCTGTTGAATAAATGCTCCACTTTAATAAACCATCAGAATGACATGATCTATATACTGATGTTATAAATACAATATTTACTGCTCTCATGATGGGCAATGGTACAAAGTATTTGCCCGAGGTGACTGCATACCGGACCCTAACTATTTGCCGCCCGAGACCGAGGTCGAGTGCATATTAGGCCCACGGTCTGCAGTCACCGAGTGCAATATGTTTGGCCATTGCCCGAATAAAGGCCGTAACATTTTGTTTTATATAACGCATGAAAATATTGTTGTCATTTGTCAGTGGTGGAAACTGCATCAAGTTACTAAAATATTAAAAATAATAGTGTTTAACCCACCTATCACGCATGAGATGGGCGGACCGGGCGATGTTAAATCACTGCCGGTCCAAAAGTTCCCCATCAACATCGCTATTGACCGTCCGTTCCAAAGCTCCCATCAAATCGCTATTGACCGTTGACCCGTTTTGGGTGAACATATAAAACATTTTATTTCACTATACCGTTTTCCACCAATAAAATGTCAGAATATTTTCATGCGTTATATATTTACAACTATCTAGGCCTTATAGCTCCGGAGTTGGGGTAAAACTGTAAAAAATGGTGAAAAGTCAATTTTGGGGTGTACATGGTCAAATTAAAAGTCGCTTTGTATCATGTAATATGTGGTGCAATTGTTTCCCTAGCACTTAAAGGATTGAAATAATGAATAGTTTTTGCGTTATCGGTTATGTGCTATTTTCACGTTATCCACAAAATAGGTCACATGTCAATAGAATCCACTAGCTGCAATATGTGACTTTATGCGCCATTTTGGGTTAGTAACCACTAACCGACACGTAAGATAGTCAACTAATTCCATATTCATTCGATGAGCTACACCAAAATTTGAACCACATTGACCAAAATTGGAGCAACTTTTTATTTTTGACACAAATATTTAAAAAACTAAAAAATTGACTTTTTTTAAGCGATTTTTTTACAGTTTTTACCTCTAATTCCAACTATAAGTCACAGGTAGTAGAAATTCCACCTTTTTTTTGTAATCCTTGTAACCAGAGAGACATCGTGGTGTGCTTTCAACACAATCGGAACATTTTTAAAATTTGGACCCCTCCTTCTTAAACCGTGAAATCCAAGCTGGGGGCCATGAATAGGGTGTGGCAAGTGCTTTCCATCATTTTTTGATTCTCAATGTATAAAGTACTTGGTACCAAAATTACAATTTTAATCCGATTTGCAACCCTCACTCAGATCTTTTCCCTACAGTTCCCCACTACTTGTGGGCATACCCTTATCCGTATCTTGACCAGTATTGGTTGGAAATGACGAAGTTATTTGTGGATTAAAGTTTGCAATTACATAAACACTATCAAACCATTACTAAACCAATAGCCAGCAAATATCAGGCTTTCGCAAAAGTGTCGATTCAGCTTTGATAATGAATTAGTCTGTCCATATCCTAACGCTCTCGTGATTGCGATAATATTTCTTCTAAAAAATTGACTATATGTCTATGAAAGTCTTCATATAATTTTTTATCACTAACATTTTTATTACGTTTTCTGGTTACGCGGTTTTATTACGTTTTTTCCTATTGACGTTTTTATTACTTTCTCTTATCTTTTTTTTATTCGTTTTTCTATTACATTTTATTACGTTTTGCTTCCCTTTTTATTACGTTTTCTATTACGTTTTTTTTCATACTGCCCATGCGAAAAAAACGTAATAGCGCCCATCGTTAGGTCACCATGTCCCAGAATTTGTACTTACACCCAATTGGATAGTTTGCTAATTGGTCAATTGTATTACACATCACGAAACCACTATCTGCCGATCGGGCGCAATGAAACTTACGTGATTTTGGAGCCAATGAATGAACATCGTAAGAATGGGTGACTTAATACCATGCTGTAATACACCCCATGCCGTATGTAAATGCCGGAGTGCTTAGGGTTAGTTGAAACAACTTGTGAAACATTCGTAGTAAATGTGTGAGTTTTGCGTCCTGTAACAATACTATTTTCAATTTTATATACATCTGTTCCAAACTTATCATTCACATCCATAACCTTAAAAATGTCTTAAATATTTCATCTTTTCATTTCTAAAACAGTTTGCTTTTTCCTTTGAGTCCTGTTTGTAATATTGTTTAACCGAGAGATCCAATGCAGTGCAGGTTCGGGTGCAAATGACGCCAAATGGTTAGGGATACTTTTTGTTCAAATATAACAGGGAGTGTAGTAAGCCTAATTTTCATTTTTTCTTTCTGTCTCTGGAAGCAAACGTTGGAAGCATCTTGTGTGTTTGTGAGTGTGGCGTATGTTGTGCGTTTGTGTGTGTGTTTGTTTGCAGAGTGGGTTTTGTTGTGTGCGCGCCGTGCGGCGAGTGTGTGTGTGTGTGTGTGTACGTGTACGTGTGGTAATATTGCTGTCATCTTATTGCGTTTCTTAGATTTGATGCTGTTGGCAAATCTACGTCGAAAATTAACATTACCTGTAATGCCGAATCGTAGGCTGGCCAATATCATCTAAATGCGTTTCAAGTCTTTTCACCATAAGTTGTTTAGGATTACATGTTAAATGTATAGAAGCATTTAAAATAGCTTGGCTTTTTGCATATGAAAGAGTATTCAATTGTAAATGTTTGCCGGGAATGTTTGCAATTTAAACTATATAATAATGTCACACTATTTTTTACTATTTATTTTTTTCTGAATTTCAATCTCCTCGATGTTTGCAAACAACTCGTCAGTGCCAGTCCCTGCATTTGACTTTGAAAGCCGTATGTTGTCTTGAAATTTGACCAAGACGTAACGCAGCAAGATTCTCCGTTGCACTTACCGATAACCGCGATTTAGAGGACACCGAGTCCTTTAGGCTAACAATTATCTGAACCCATTGGCGGTAAGGAGTGGCGTGCAAACATGCCAACCATCGTAATTTAGATGTGACGGTACGGTAGTTTATTGTTTACATATTCAATGTAAAAATATATGTTCAAGTTCGTAGGCCTACTCAACTTAAAATCCGCTTGGAATGTGTTTAAGTGCAAAATGCATGTAGGGAAGTTAGATATTACATGGAAAGAAGTGTTTTTCATGTAAATAATTTTTTTGGTATTGGTCTGTACGTGTTATAGAAATTTGAAGTATCAGTGCACCGCAGGACTTTAGCCGTAAAACTTAACACGATTCTTTGGTGGCATCAAGATATCTTCATAAGTAGTACATAACGATTCTTGGTGCATCAAGGTCCTTCAGCTTTAAAAATACTACCGATTTCTTAGCACATAAACGGTACATTCAGAGTCATAATACTTAGAGATTTCTTGGTGCATCAATGTACCTTCAGGCCACTAGTACTTACATATTTCTTGGTGTATCAAGTAACTTCAGCTTAATAACTTAATGGATTTCTGGTGGCAACACGGTCCTCACCCTGTCCTTAATAGACTTCCTGGTGCACAATTTCCTTCAGCCATACGCAGCTTACAGATTCTTATGCATCAAGTCACCTTCAGCCGTAGTTTTAGATATTTTTTATTCATCAGGTACCTTCAGCCTATGTACTTCAGATTTCTTGGTGGCTCAAATACGCTTCAGCTATAAGCACTTACAGACAGATGTGCATCAAGGTACCTTGAGCTTAAATACTTAACGATTTCTTGGTGCATCAAGGTACCTTCAGCCATAAGTACTTGCAGATTTCTTGGGGCATCAAGGTACCTCCAGCCGTAAGCACTTACAGATTTCTTGGTGCATCAAGGTACCTTCAGCCGTAAGCACATAACAGATTTCTTGGTGCATCAAGGTACCTTCAGCTTTAATACTTACCGATTTCTTAGCACATAAACGTACATTCAGTCATAAGTATTATAGATTTCTTGGTGCATCAATGTACCTTCAGCCATGTACTTATAGACTTCCTGGTGCGTCAATTTCCTTCAGCCATAAGCACTTACAGATTTTCTTATGCATCAAGGCACCTTCAGCCGTAAGTATTTAGATATTTTTATTCATCAAGGTACCTTCAGCCATAAGTACTTACATATTTCTTGGTGCATCAAAATACCTTCAGCTATAAGTACTTACAGACAAATGTGCATCAAGCTTAAATCCTTAAAACCTTGAGCTTAAATACTTAACAATTTCTTGGTGCATCAAGGTACCAAAACAGCCATAAGTATTTGCAGATTTCTTGGGGCATCAAGGTACCTTTAGCCATAAGTACTTACAAATTACTTGGTGTATCGAGGTAACCTCAGCCATAAGTGCTTACAGATTTCTTGGTGCATCAACTTCCTTCAGCCGTAAGCACTTACAGATTTCTTGGTGAATCAAGGTACCTTCAGCCGTAAGCACTTACAGATTTCTTGGTGCATTTTAAGCACTTACAGATTTCTTGATGCATCAAGGTACTTTCAACTGTAAGTACTTAAAGATTTCTTGGTTTAAATTAACATTTCAGATTATAAACTTCCAAGGGTCATTTAAGTTCATTGTTAGTAAATGCTGAAAATACTCATTTGTCAACTGAAATAGATGGATATTCACCGCCATTGCTCTGATTGATCTTTTGAAAGAGGGTCATAATGGGGTGTTCAAGAGAAAAGAGGGTCAAGATCACCTAGGATCTAGAGATAATTTAAGAATATCATTGAACATGAATAAAATGATTCTTAGTCAGAAACATCTGGGCATCACCAAAGGTGATCAGATCATCAGAATGATCCTTCTGGAGTCTCTGTTCAGAAATAATAGGTTGTCACGTGAACAGACAAATACAATGTGCAGCTAAGCTACTGCAAAAAAAATAACCTTTAGAAACGAGGTACAAAAAAAAAAAAAAAAAAAAAAAAAAAAAGTTAATATTAGGTTAAACAACGGTGATGGCGCACTTGAAGTTTTCATGTGTGTGTGTTAAACTTTCCTACTGATTTTTTCTATTTGTGTGATTTTAGTTTTGCTTGTGTAAGAGTGTTTTGTGTGCGAGCGCGCATGTGTTCGTGTCCGAGTGCGAGTGCATGTGCTCTCGCGTGCGTGCGTCGCGTGTTTGTGTTTTTTTGGTATTTTTTTCTATTTGTGCGATTTATTTTTGCTTGCGTGTTTTTCTTGTGTGCGCGTTTTCTCGCTCGCGTGTGTGCGAGAGTGTGCGTGCAAGAGTGTACGCGCGAGTGTTTTCGCGAGCGCGCGCGCGTATGTGTTTACATCAATAAACCATTATATTTCTTACTGACATACATGGTGGGTGTTGGACGCATACAAAAAAAATCCAACTTCTATTTTTTGGGTCCCTGATAAAAAATAAATAAATTAAAAAAAATTGTTCATGAATGTATTTTTGGGGAATGTAATTAGGGCCCCAAAATAACTATTTTACCCATCTTTCGTTTTTGGGTGATTTCTATTCTACAACACCCAATCTTCATCACCAGTGATTTTGATGCTCATATGCGTTCCGTTATGGCCGTCAGAGCGCTTTAAAAAATTGCATTTACTGTGTGTCGGTATAGGAAATGCGAACTTTTAATTGGCTTTTTCTCAAAATTCTATATGCAAAAAAGAAATGAATTTCTAATTTGACCAGTGAAATCATATTTTTAACTTATAAAAAAAACACACACACACACACAAACAAACAAACAGTAATCTTAGTAATCTTTGTTGCGTTGTGCTCTGAGACGTTTGTTCTACTTGCCGTAGTAAATTTGAAATGCCTAAATTGAGAAATTTACAGACGCCTGCCTTGTAGCTACCTGTACACAGCGCCCTCAAACATCAATGGCAGGCCAACTCGACCAAAGTTCAATCCCTAACGGACTGGACTATGTTTTACCTTGCAGTACCAAATACTACAAAATACTACTGCACTTAGTGGAGAAAATGCACCCTCTTTTTTCACTTCTTTCTGTGTATTTTTTTCCCTTTGTCTTGTAGCTGAGACGAATTTTATACTCGTCTCAGGTCAGCTCGTAGTATTTTGTAGCACTCAGTGCTGTTAGGGTTAAAAAAATCAAATGGCCATTGCAGATCAAAACTACTATTCGAACATGACACAGGAAAGTTGTTTAAACATAATTCCTTGCCATTAAAAAAATAAAACGATTCGGACTCTTAACAATACCTCGCTTTTTTTTTAATAATTTCTTTTAGGTTTTTATACGTTTACCCAGCCAATTTACAATGCGTTGGAATCAGACAATGAAGTGACTGTTATCATCAAACGTGAAGGAAACCTGGACACCCAGGGAAGTGTTGGTACGACTTGCTCTTTACCCAAAGGGTGGTTTGAATCAATCCCATAATGCATTGCAATGTGCCTATACTGTACTGTATTAAACACATATCAGTACTTAGAGATAAAAAAAGTATCCTAGAAGTTTAAGAACCACAAGACATTTCATGATCATGCTAAAAATCCCATATGTACTAATGCTTTGTGGGCTAAAATGAGCGTAGAAGTACGGGTTTTTGTGTTAAGAATAGGATTTTTGTCGGATCACATGCCATTATTAAGGTGTAATTTCCTAAAACTGTTGCATCGTGGGATTGACTCAATATACCCTCTGCTCTTTACCTAAGGTTTTCGTAATATCCAGTTTAAATTAGCTCAGCGCGTTCTTTTGTAGCGGTTGGGGGGGCTTATTTCCTTTGAACTGTTTATTATGCATGCCTTCTGCCATCACCAAATTTGCAGTACCTAATTTGCATATTTGTTCTGATTTACTAAAAGTGATCTCGAAAACAAATGAAACGAACGAAAACAACTTTTCCCAGTTCTCCCGTAATAGATTG